>MU834475.1:0-46687 GCA_029204225.1 Diphasiastrum complanatum | reverse complement strand
CGCGTGGGGAAAGGAAGGTCATTCTAAGAACAACTATCCCAGTTTATAGACTAATTATTTAGAAGAGGAACTATTCCTCTGTCCGATTAATAATCATGAGGAGGTAGCTTATACTGCAACTCCTACTAACCAGAAAAATATGATACAGAAACAACGTACTAGTCAATAGTACACTATTTTGCGAAGGGGCAAAACACGAGATTCCACTCCACCAACCAGAGTAAGAGGTTCGTGCTACAATTGCGGAGCCCCGAGTCACTATTCGCCTGATTGCCCTGAACCCAGGAGATCAACAGGATATGTGCCGCTCTGCGCTAACTATAAAGGCGAAGGGCATGTCACTGCTGAATGTCCTCAGCCACAACAACCACGGTCTAAACCAAGGTTTGTAAACTCGCCTAGAGACACTGACATGATAGTTCAAAGGATAGAAGTAAAGTCTGAATTATTAGATCAAGATCAACAATGGCCAAACTTAGAAAAAAAAGTAAATAAAGTAACTACAAGAAGTAGTAAAGATTCTTTAACTCTTAAAGATAAGAAGAAAACTAAGACAAAAATTGCGAAAACTGCGAAAAATGTGACAGAAAAAGCGAAGGTTGCAGAACAGTTAAAATTCCTAGTAATAAAGAATTAAAGCTTGATAAGTCTAATGGAAAACATTATAATGTTGATATTAGTTCAGAAGCTAAGAAGCTTTTAGATGAAGAAACTAGAAAAGTGACATTTTCAGATCCAGTTATAAGTCGCCACTTAGAAACCATTCTTATAATATTGTCGAAGACCTTGTTTCTAGAATGCGAGGAATCAAGAAGGAGCCAAATGCAAGAGAGGATGGATAGGCTTTCCATCCTAGGTGGAGATGACCAAGATCTCTTCAGCAAAGGCAAAGGCAAGTCCAAAGGCAAAGGATCAACATTCAAAAAGTCTACAAAGCTTGAGAATCAAGAAGGACCCTCAAAGGCATCTCCATCAACCACCAAAGTCAAGAAGGACAAATCAAAGGTGAAGTGCTACTATTGTAGCAAGATGGGGCATTATGCCTCGGAATGCTTCAAGAGGAAGCAAGATCAAAGCCAAGCCAAAATGAGCAAAGAGGAGGAGGAGGAGGGTTCACATGAGGACTCTCTCATGATGTCCATATTTTCTTCAACAAGCTTCAAAGGAGAAGATCCTTGGTGGATTGACTCGGGTGCTAGTTCACACATGACTAGTAAAAGGGAGTTTTTCTCTTCTCTCTTATCTTATGATGGACCTATAAAGTCTATCTATACAGCAAATGATGAAGCTTGAAAATTGAAGGAGTTGGTAGCATTCCCCTTTGCTTAGGATCTTCCAAAAAGATCAACATAGAAGGTGTTTTGTACATTCCTACAATAACAAAGAATCTACTAAGTGTTGGCCAAATGGTAGACAATGGTTTCAATGTTGACTTTGCTTCAGATGAATGTGTCATCAAGAAGAAGGGTAAGATAGTGGCTAAGGGCACTAGACTTGGCAAACTTTATAGGTTGGATGCATTTGTGGATACTAATGTTGTCATGTTGGTCGAGAAGAGCAAGATATCTACCTTTACTTTATGGCACAAAAGACTTGGACATGTCAACTTGGGTTCCATGGAGGCTATGATCAAGGAGGAGTATGCTTTAGGCCTACCAAGGTCTATTGGGAAGGAAGACAAGGTTTGTGAAGCTTGTGCCTTATCCAAGGCACATAAGAAGGTGTTTCCTAACTCCATCACAAAGTCATCTCATCCTCTTGAACTCATATACTCGGATGTGCACATTGCTAGCACCAAATCTAATGGAGGTTCATCCATGTTTTTAACCTTCATTGATGACTACTCAAGATATTGTTGGGTGTTCTTACTTTCCTTCAAGTCTCAAGTATTTGATACTTTTGTAAAGTTCAAGTTGTTTGTGGAAAATCATCATAATCATAGCATCAAGATTCTTAGAAGTGACAATGGTGGAGAATTCATCTCCAATGAGTTCAAGGCCTTTTGTGAGGAGGAAGGGATCAAGAAAGAGACTTCTTCTCCTTACACTCCTCAACAAAATGGAGTTGTTGAAAGAAGGAATAGAACATTATGTGAATGTTCTAAGGCTTTAAGATTAGATGCTTGTTTGCCCAAATCCTTTTGGGGTGAGGCTCTTGTATGTGCAAACTACTTGATGAATAGGGTGTTTTGCAAAGCAATTGAAGGCAAAACTCCTTATGAGATGTTGTATGAAAAGAAACCCAATCTTAATCACTTGAAAGTTTTTGGGTGTATATGTTATGTTCATGTGCCATTGGAAACAAGAACCAAGGAGGATACATCTTCCACAAGAGGGATCATGCTTGGATATGCGAGCTCAAGCAAGGGCTACAAAGTCTATCTCCCATCCTTGAACAAATTTGTTGTTTCAAGGGATGTTATATTTGATGAGCATCATATGCATATGCTTGAAGAAGGCTCAAGTGCTCCAACAATCAAGAAGAAGATGGCCGAGGAGCAAGATCTTGGATTTGAGGAGGAGCTCATGGAGGAGCAAGCACCAAACCCACCTATCACACCAAGGAGATCTTCAAGGGCAAAAGTGGAGCCATCAAGGCTCACATATCAAGGAAAAGGACAACAAGTTGAGGGTATCTCATCCACTTCTTATGCTTTATCTAGTTTTGAAGAACCATCTAATGTTGAAGATGCATTGAACTCCAAAGAATGGTATAAAGCTATGTTGGATGAGTATGATGCCTTGATTGAGAATGAAACTTGGTTGCTTGTTGAGAGACCTCAAAGGAATGTAATAGGATGCAAGTGGGTCTTCAAGCTTAATTTGAGTGCAAATGGGAGTGTTAACAAACATAAAGCAAGATTAGTTGCAAAAGGTTATGCTCAAGAGAGAGGGATAGACTATGAGGAAACTTTTGTACCCGTGGCCAAGATGGTCACAATAAGGCTAATCATTGCACTTGCATCACATTTTGGATGGATCCTATGTCAAATGGATGTCTCTAATGCTTTCTTGAATGGTTTTTTGGAAGAGGATATCTATATAGAGCAGCCACAAGGGTTCGTCAAGCATGGAATGGAGAACAAAGTATGCCATCTCCAAAGAAGCATCTATGGCTTGAAGCAAGCCTCGAGATCTTGGAATTCAAGACTACATTGCTATCTTATTTCACTTTCTTTTGCTCAAAGTGAATATGATCCCACTCTTTACATTAAGTTTGATGATGTTCGTATTGTACTTTTACTCATTTATGTAGATGACATCATCATTAGTGGAAATAGTGTTGATGATTTTGAAAAAATCAAGATAGATCTATCCTTAGAGTTCAAAATGGTAGATCTAGGGTGTCTTCACTTCATCTTAGGCATAGAGGTACTTAGAGGGTCTGATTTTATCTTTATAAGTCAAGTAAACTATTCTCCAAGTCTTTTGAAGAAGTTTAAGATGGAAGTATGCAAAAGTGTTGACACACCAATGGAGCAAGATGTAAAAGTGCCAAATGAAAATGATGAAAGATCCTTCATGGACATCACTTTGTTTAGACAACTTATAGGCTCCTTAATGTGGATCACTATAACTAGACCAAATCTTAGCTTTAGTGTATGTAGGTTAAGCCAATCCATGCAAAAGCCATTGAATATCCATTGGAAAAAGGCTAAGAGGATTCTAAGATACATCTCGGGTATATTGGATTTTGGGATTCTATATAGAGGAGATGTGATTAACCTTCATGCATTTAGTGATTCAGATTTTGCAGGGGACAAGAGGGATAGGAAATCAACAAGTGCCTATTCAACTTTCATAGGAGAAGGTGTGGTTTCATGGCTTTCAAAAAATCAAGATACTATATCTCTATCTTCAACCGAGGCCGAGTACAAACCTTTGACAACCACTACAAAGGAGGTACTTTGGATCAAGAGATTATTGGTGGAGCTAAAGATCATGGATTCAGAGGAGGCACCAATCATCTACAATGACAATATATCAGCCCAACACCTTGCATCTAACCCAATCTTCCATGCAAGATCTAATCACATTGAGATATGCCATCACTTTGTGAGAGAAATGGTGCAAGCCAAGGAGATTGCTTTGGAGCATGTTCCAAGCAATGAATGTGTAGCTGATCTACTTACTAGACCACTTCAAAAGACACCTTTTATGAAGTTTAGGTCATCACTTGGAGTGATTAGTAAAGCAATGATTGAACCAAGCTAGATAGTGAGGATGAGTGTTAAAAATTCACAATTCTAGCTTGACTAGTTTTGGTCATATGACTTGTGAATAGTTAGATGGTCATGATGTGGCTTGTCACACATGCCAAATAGCATAGGATTCCATTCATAAGGATGTTCTCAAGTAGACCTAAGTGCTATAACCTTTGGAATGAGTCCAAATTATGCTTAGATACAAGAGAGAAAAAATAGGAGCTCTTTTTGATAATTTTTGCATTGTTGAGGGATCTCCAAGATTCCAACCCTAACTTGGTAGGGATGAAAGATCCACCAAAATTAGCATTAGGGATGGGTTTAGGGCTACTCATACCTGCCCAAAACCGTGATGGATCATGTATATATAGGTGATGATATCTCACCAAAATCAATCAAGCAATTTCATGATTTTTCTCTCATAATGGTGCAATTGCTCTCTATGTTCATAATTGTTTGAGTACTTGTGATTACTAATGATTATAGGATTGAATGTAGGTCTGGTGTACAATATTCAGATCACACGTGTGAAGCCTTTTTCAAGGATTTGGGCCATTTAGTGAGGTTCAAGCATAGATTTTTGATGGATTTTGATAATTCAACTTGTGCTAATCTTATGAAATCATAATCTATTGTTTCTCTCATCATTTCAAGTGTTTTAGGATCCTTATTTGCTGTAATTTTCACAAGGATCATCAAAATGCCGACTATATATCCCGCCTCCAAACAAAAAATCAATTAGAACCCATTTCTGATGAATTTTCAGATGAACATATAATGCATATTCAATCATAAACATCAATTTATAGGGACGTTATTAATTTTTTACAGGACCAGATATATCCTGAACATTTTAATAAACAACAAAAATCTATTTTTCATGAACCTCGAAAAGGTGATTGTCGAGATTTGAGAGGAAGTTGAGGCCATAGAACACCTTGATTACAAGGATGGTTCTAACCAGGCCCTCTACGACAACAAAAAAAAATCCAAGAAGCAATATAAGCCTAAGAGGGAGTCGAATCAGAGGCAGGATTGTGAGCAGCAAGCAGAGGGAACAAGCAAAAGCAACTAGAAGACCAAAGGGAGGTCGAAGCAGCAAGGTGCAAACAAGAAGACTTGCGTGAGATGCAAAAGAGACAGGCATACAGTAGATACATGCTGGCTCAATCCCAAGATTGAGGGTATCCATTGCCATAAGAAGGGTTATGTTGCATGGATTGCCACCAAAACCTGAGAAACAAAGTAGCATAGAACAGACAGAAAAACAGCAACAGTTCACCCTAAACCCGAGAGCTCAAAGATGGGCAGAAGAAAAATGAACAGAAACTGTTCAACCGCCTACATCTGTGAAGACGTGTGTGCAGCATCAACATTTGACACACATGAGGTGATCCTAGACTCAGGAGCCACCTCACACTTCGTGACATCAAGATGAATAATGTCTGATTTCAGAAGTGTAGATCCTTCAAGATTCATAGTTCTTGGAGATGGATCTAGACATCAAGTGAACGATATTGGTTCACTATGGCTCAACACCAACGGCACAGATAGACTACTCGAAGATGTTCTGTTCGTGCCTACTCTGCAACGAGACTTGATTTCTGTAGCAAAAATAACAGATGCAGAGATGCGTGTGACGTTTTTTTGACGAAGCATGCAACATGATTGATGCCAGTACCAGTACTCTGATCACTCAAGGCAGAAGGAAAGGTAACCTATATCATCTGAAGGTACGCCTACCTACAAATCAGGTGTATCAGACTCATGATGACCAGCCAGACACTCTGTGGCATAGAAGACTCTGTCACATGAACTCAATGGTACTATACCAAGCAAGGCATCATGGAGCGATAATAGGGGTCAACATCTCGAATGCAACCAGTTTGACCACCTATGATGCATGTTTGAAGGGCAAGATGTCGCGCACTCCATTCATTAAAGACTCCTACAGAATGACAAAGATTCTGGAGCTAGTGCATTCTGACATCTGTAGACCATTCAATGTGATCTCAATAGGAGGTTCAAAATATTATATAACCTTCATTGATGACTATAACAAATTTGTCAGAGGGTATTTTATTCAGAATAAATCTGAAGCACTTAATAAACTCACAGAATATGTGAATTGGGCTGAAAGATGTACAGGCAGCAAAGTGAAGCAGATCAGAACAGATCGAGGTGGCGAATACATCTCGAATCGCTTCACTGACTTCTGCAATGATCGTGGCATCATTCACAAAAGGACTGCAGCCTACACACCGCAGCACAATGGTGCTGCTGAACAAAAGAACAGAACCCTAATGGAAGCAGCCAGATGTATGATGGCCTACTCGAAAGCTTCAAGGGCACTATGGGCTAAAGCAATAGCTACAGCCGCATACATCTAGAATAGGACGAGCAAGTCTGGTGTCCCACACACGACACCACATGAGCTATGGTGGGGTAGAAAGCCCAACTTGTCTCACGTCAGAATCTTTGGTTGTGTAGCTTATGCACATATTCCTGATAAGCTTCAAAATAAATTTGATGAGAAAGCCGAACAGGGATTTCTGGTAGGTTATGACAATAATTCGTCATACTACAGAATCTATATGCTAAACACAAACACTATGAAAATAGTGAGAGATGTTAGATTCGATGAGAGCAGGACAATGTCCAATGACGATCCTGTCAGCTACGAAGTTCTGGAGAGACAGTACTATGACTTGCCACAAGTGACAGAGGGAGCAGAGGACGAACATGAAAACGAAGATTTTCGAGTCGTCTCCCATTCAAATGACGAATCAAACAAAGAAAGATTTGAGAGGCAACCTGCTGCCACAGTACCTGTAAACCAAGATGGTTTCAGACCGAGAAGAGCAGACAAAGACAAAGGCATAGCTGTCCCAGGAGGATCTCCTAGAAGGTCAACAAGACCATGAACAACGCCAACAAGATATGTGCCAGGCAGCTCAGCTTCCACATCAGAAGAGTTCTGTGGATTCAGTGACAAACCACAAACTTTTGAAGAATCAATTGAAAGTCCAGAAAAGGACAGATGGATCCAAGCCATGAACGAAGAGATGGAGTCCATGAGGAAGAACTAGGTATGGAAGTTGGAGCCATTATCACATAAGCACAAGACTGTCAAATGCAAATGGATTTTCAAGCTCAATTACGGACCAGATGGAAATGTGACGAAATACAAGACAAGACTGGTAGCGAAAGATTTTTCTCAGAGATACGGTATTGACTACTCTAAAACCTTCTCTCTTGTCGTCAAACATTCGTCCCTACATTTGTTATTTGCATATGCAGCAGCTTATGACCTCAGGAACCACATTGTGGACGAGAAGACAGCCTTCTTGCATGGCGAACTAGACGAAGAGGTCTATATGGATCAACCCCCAGGACATGTCTCGAATTCACTTCCTGATTATGCATGCAGAATGCATAGAAGCATATACAATCTGAAACAATCAGCCCGACAATGGTACAAGAAGAAAGATCAAGCCCTAAAATCATTAGGATTCAAGCCTCTGTTGGTTGATTCCAATGTATATGTCAAAGTTACAGATGGGCAGATCATCATTGTGGCTATAAATGTGGACGACACTCTGATACTTTGTAGGAGTGAATAGTTGATCATTGAGGTGAAAACAAACATCTCAAAACATTTCGAGATCGTGGATCTGGGAGAAGCCAGGTGTTACCTGGGCTTACAAATTGAAAGGGACTATGAGGGAGGTAAGTTATACCTTCACTAGTCCAGATATACATAGCTAGAGGACTTTGGGATGCTGAACTGCAAAGGAGCGAATACTCCAATGCTCGCAGGGATAGTGCTAACAAGTGACGACTATCCGAAGACTGAGAAAGACAGAGAACAGATGTAGCTCACACTTTACAAGAAGCTGATAGGATCACTAATGTACCTTGTAGACAACACACGTCCTGATATTGCTTATGCAGTATTTAGGATGAGCCAATTCTGCACGAATCCAAGCTCGACACATTGGAAGATTCCAAAATGATTTTTGCAATATCTTCAATTAATGAGGGATTACGGGCTGTGTTATTGTCATGGTGCAAGTTTCAGGATACTTTCCTACAGCGATGTTAGCTGGGCATCTCTCAAGGACGATTGTAAAAGCGTCTCAAGAGGATGCACCATCGCATCAGGATCAGCAGTTCTCTGGGTCAGCAAGAAGCATACCATCGTGGCCCAGTCATCTTGCGAAGTAGAATATGTTGCAGCAGTAAAGATGGCCAACAAGATAATCTGGCTAAGACAATTCCTAGACGAATTGGGCGATACAAGAAACGAGCCTCTAGTTTTGCAGATGGACAACACCTCTGCAATACACCTGACGAAAGATCTCGTGTTCCATTCCAGAATGAAGCACATTACGATCAAGTACCACTTGATTAGGGATCTAATTGAAAAGAAGATGTTGCAAACCACCTTCATCAGAACGAAAGACATGGTTGCTGACATCTTCACCAAAGCCCTAGACAAAGGACTCTTTGAGAGACAGAGGAGCATTCTTGGAATCGTAAAGCTATCATGCTTTGAGAGGGAGTTGAAGAAACAAAATGTTTCTAACTACAAAGCCTTGCTATCTTTCAGCCCTCCGCCTGACACGAAACACGAAGATGAACGGTTCATGAACACGCAAGTCAAAGGAAACAAAGACTAACGGTTTGCGAACACAAAAGTCAAAGAAGACGATCACGAATAGTTCGCGAACACGAAAGATTCACGAACAAGAATCTTTTGTGGTCTAGTACGAGAGAAGGCAGACGACCAAAACAAAACCAAGGATGGAAACGAAACCAACGATGGAAACGAAAAACCAATGATGGAAATGAAACCTTCTCCTGCCCTCCACGCTCCAAAGAGTACTAGCGAAATCATGCAAGTACCCAGAAGTACAGATGTCTGATCTGATGGCATAACATCGGCAGATACACTTTAGGTCATGGCTAATATGCCACTCTTGTAATTTTCTGATTAGTTGTAGATGCTTAATCACTCTAATCTAAAAAATTACATAGAACGACTATATACTGGCTGGATTATACTTGACAAGTAGTGATGACAGAATACACATATAGTGTAATGAAGTAGTCTGATGTTAGTAAGCAATCAAGATGAAATTATAAAATACATGTCCGCCTACGTGCGAAGACAATTCTATCTAGGATCTGTAGATCCAACTATCCGCTAGTAAAGTGAGACGATCAGTCGTGAGAGAACCGTGCTGGGAATCTCTCAAGAACGATTGTAAAAGCATATCAGGAGGGTGCACCATTGCATCAGGAGCAACAATCTTTGGGTCAGCAAGAAGCAGACCATTGTAGCCCAATCATCCTGCGAAGCAGAGTACGTTGCAGCAACAAAGATGGCCAACGAGATAATTTGACTAAGGCAGTTCCTGGACGAATTGGGCAAAACAAGGAACGAGCCCCTGGTCTTGTAGATGGACAACACCTCTGCAATACACCTGACGAAAAATCCTGTGTTCCATTCCAGAACGAAGCACATTGCGATCAAGAAACAAAACGTTTCTAATTACAAAGCTTTGCTAGCTTTCAGCCCTCTGCCTAACGAAGATTGTCCTGAACACGAAAGTCAAGAGACACAAACACGAATGATTTGAGAACCCTTGACGAGAAGACATGAACACGAAAGATTCGCGAACGAGAATCTTTTGCGGTCGACCATGAGAAAGTCAGACGATGGAGATGAAACCAATGACGCGACACGAAAAACGTCACGAAACTTTTGCTGCCCTCACGCTCCAAAGAGTACCAGCCAAGATCATGCAAGTACCAGAAGTACAGATATCTGACCTGATGGCATGACGTCAGGAGATACAATCTAGGTCATGGCTAATCTGCCACTCTTGTAATTTTCTACTTAGTTGTAGATGCTTAGTCACTCTAATTTTAAAAGTTAAAATAGAACGACTATATACTTCCTGGATATACTTGACATAGATGATAGAATACACATACAGTGCAATGAAGTAGTCTGATGCTAGTAAGCAACCAAGACGAAATTACAGAATACATGTCCGCCTACGTGTGAAGACAATTCTGTCTAGGATCTGTAGATCCAACTGTTTGCTAGTAAAGTGAGACGATTACTCATGAGAGAATCGTGTTTCTCCCATGCCAACGCACTGCGTAGATTTACATGCAGTGCTTGAAGAATCAGAGAAAGATCAATATAGATGATTTTCTTGTTGTGCCTGATCTCGAATGCAAATGTGTCTGCTATTATTCGTGTGTCTAAGTTTCCTTGTTCATTTTAATTCCGCACCTTGGTTAAAACTATGTTGAATGCTGCATTAAGCATGACTACATTCTGGAGTACTGTAGGAGTGATTCAGCTGGCAGTGCCCAGCGATTGCATCTGAACTCCATCCGAGTCGCAAGAGAATCGCGATTGATTCGCATTCGCAAAAGCTTTGCCAAAGTTTCTTCGCAAAATCTTCTCATTAGTGGTATCAGAGCATATCATCCACATCGATTCTCATCAGTGGTATCAGATCATATCAGCTCCCATACGATTCTCATCAAATTTGTATATTTCTGCAGACTAGAAATGCGACACTCCTTGGCCTTTTGGTCGTTGCCTTTACCTAAGGGCAGCCTTCAGGATTTGTAAGACACCTTCGACGTATGGAAGACACCTTCGGCGTTTGAGACACCTTCGGCGTTTGGAAGACACCTTCGGTGTTTGAGACACCTTCGGCGTTTGGAAGACACCTTCGACGTTTGTAGGACATTGCCTTTGTCTATAGGAAAGCTTCGACCTATTGTAGGGCAAGTCGCCTGTCAGAAAACTCAGTGTAAAAACACAATGTCGGGTTTTTTGCATTTTTTGGCTGTGGAAAAAATGCGAGTAAAAACTAGATTGTAGCGATAATTAGTTCAAAATGCAGACTGTTTCAAAAATAGTTCATTTTCTACAGGTGACATTTGAGAAAGTAAAATCTAGAGAAGGAAGGAGGGCTGTTGGGATGAGTAGGAGTTAGATTAAACTCCAACACTTAGACCGTTTATGGGCAAGTTTGTGGTTAATTTTGTTGATGACATACTTGTTTACAATTGTGGTGATGCTATGCATGTTAATTACCTTAGAACTATATTATCAACTTTGAGGGGAAACACATTGTTCGCTAATGATAAAAAAAAAAGTGAATTGTTTAAAAAGAGAAATAACTTTGGGTTGTATAGTGTCAATAGATGGAATAAAAGCGGATCCGCAGAAAGTTGTTGTTCTTCTTGCCTGGTTTGTTCCTACAGACTTGACGGCACCAAGAAGCTTTCTAGGGTTGGATGTGTTTTATCGTAAAGGTGTGAAGAATTATTCACACGTCATTGCACCATTGACCAATATGTTATAGCAAGATAAATGGAAAGAATGGACGGAAGTTCAACAGCAAAGTTTCAATGCTTTGAAGCAAGTTGTGGCTGACTTTGTCACTTTAAAAACTGTTGACCCTCAAAAACCATTTGTCGTAGAAACGGATGCAAGTGACATTGTTGTTGGGGCAGTTCTGATGCAAGAGGGTAGGCCTGTGGCCTTTGAGAGCAAGAAGCTCAACTCTACACAGAAGAACTATCCAACTCATGAGAAAGAGTTGTATGCCATTATCCACGCTTTGAAGGCATGGAGGCATTATTTGTATGGTGCGGAATTCTATGTGTACACCGACCATAACACTTTGAGATATTTCTGCAACCAGCCAGACCTAAGAGGGCAACAAGCCAAGTGGACTGAGTTGATGCATGAATTTTACATGGAAATTTGGTACAAGAAAGGTGCCGAAAATCATGTGGCTGATGCATTGTCTTGTATATTGTATCAAATGTCTTTTGTGGTCATTGAAAATGACCTGATTGCTGAAATTAGACTGGCTCAGCAAGAGGATCCTCATTGTCAAGAAATTGTGAGAGAGACAAATCTTGCGCAAGTAGATTCTCAAGGTGAGAGTTCTGGTCTTTTTGCTCACACTTACCTTAAATATACCATAGAAGATGGTATAGTGTAGGTCATCCTAGTGTGGATAGGACGTGTGAGTTGATCTTACATAACTTCTAGTGGCCTAAATTGAAAAAAAATGTTTACCATTATGTGACGTACTGTTTGAAGTGCCAGGTCAATAAAGCTGAAACGATTAAAACTCTTGGAGTTTTACACCCACTACCTGTGCCAGTTGGAAGATGGGAGAGTATCTCCATGGATTTTATCAATAGCTAGCATGATTCTATATTCGTCGTAGTTGGCAGACTCACTAGATGGCTCATTTTATTCCAAAGCGTAAAAAGATTGATGTGGTTGGAGTAGCTAATTTATTTATCGAGCATGTGTTCAGACTTCATGCATTACCGTAATCTATAGTGTCTGACAGGGATACTCGATTCACTGGAAACTTTTGGACTGCAGTTATGGCCAAACTTGAAGTCCAATTGAGAATAAGTAGTACGGAGCATCCTGAAATGGATGGCCAAACTGAGAGATCAACCAGACCTTAGAGGATATGCCTAGGGCATTTGTTGGGGATAAGCAAATTTAGTGGGAGAAGTACTTGCTACTATTGGAGTTGCTTACAATGACAAGAAAAATATGAGTACTAAGATGAGTCATTTCGAGCTTAATTATGGTTTTAGGCCAGCTAGCCCTGTTACAGTATGAATTCCTCAAAGAGTGCCTAGTGTGGCTAACATCCTAACTCAAATGAATGAAATGCTTGAGTTAGCAAAGGTTAATATTAGGCAAGCGATGGATCGAGCTAAGTCTTATGTTGATCAGCATCGCACGCCTAAAGAGTTTGTGGTAGGAGACATGGTGTTTCTCCAAGTACCCAAGGACTCTAAGACCCTTAAGATGGGCAAATGTTACAAGTTGTCCCCACGTTATTGTGGACCCTGGAAAATTGTTAAAAGAATCAGTGATATTGCTTATAAGTTAGATTTTCCTAAAACTTTTAAAGTGCATCCTATATTTCATGTTTCTAAATTGAAACGGGTTTTACATAATGGTGATAACTTGTTGTCTGATGGTTTGTTTGCATTCCAGGAGCAGGGAGAAGTAACCCATGGGCCAGCGAGGGTATTGGATAGGTGGGAGAGGCATTTACAAAACCGTCTGATCCATGAGTACTTGATCGCTTGGCATGGCAAGCCTCTTTGTGATGCTACCTGGGAGACTACGCACAGTCTGCATGCACAGTACCCTAGCTTTGCCATGGCGGATGATGTTACCTGAGGGGGGAAGGGATGTTACATTACAGCTTTTACTCCCTGTCCCGATTGTTTATTGTTTTTACTTACAGATGTATTTCTTGTAAATACAAAAATGGCTAAGTCACCGGCCTATGGTAATCTTTGTAATAGAAATGTAAATAAAGCTGTTAATGATGTTTCTGAGTCTCAGAGTCACGTGTTGCTTGGGTATAGGGTACTGGGTCATTAATTCGGAGTGGCTGGACTGGCCTCCTAGAAAGTAGGAGTTGACTAGTCAACATGACACATGTCATATGCTCATTGGGACACTTGGTCCAGTGAATGAGTGACACATGTCAGGGTTGATCGATCAAACATGACATGTGTCACATCCTCACTAGGACACTTGGTCCAGTGGATGGGTGACACATGTCAGCCTACTCACTTGCCTTTTTGGCAGGGTACTGCCAAGTGGCAAGTGTCGACTATGCATGGAGTTGGCCATGTGTCGAGATTTAGGAAGGGTCAAGGTTAAGGGGTGCTTGAGGATTGTGTATAAGTGAGCCTAGAGAGAGAAATTCCTCATCATAATCTACGCAGCAAAGGTTGGGAGGAGACGACGTAGCCAGCTCCACTGTGTTTGTGTTTGATGCTATGTGTTTGCAGGGAATTAGAAAGGCTGGAAATTTGTGGCGATCAATGCATGTTTCGACGGGTGTCGGTAGAAAGATCAAGGAGAGCCTGACAGGTATGATGAGTGTATGTGTGGTGAAATGCTAGCTCTCCTTATCATGTGTGTTTTTGACAACACGTTATGCATGGAAAAGTGTTTTAAACGGTTTGGATAGAATGAGAGATGTCGTTGAACGAAAGTGATTTGGTAGGCATGATTGAATTGTATTTACTACGCTGTATGATATTTTATGATTTGAATTTTATACTTGATTATGACATATTGCATGGAACTGGAACTAAGGGTCGTTAGAGTACTTGAAAAGATGCATTCTTTTTGTTCCCGGGTATGTACTTACCGAAATGATGAATGCTATTTCACCCATGTCGGTCTATGTGTTATGAGATCGTCCTTCCTATTGATAAAAAAGCAAATAGTCGTTTGATGCTACTCAATTCTTGTTCAATTATTGGTAGTCATTATGATGGGAAGCATGAATGAGCTAGTATGTCCAATCTCTTTAAAATACAAGAGTGGGTAGTCCACCAAAAGTGGCCGAAATATGTCACACCTGCCATTGGAAATGTCTAGTGTGAAATACTACCGTTCATCAAACTAAACAATGTGTATAACCTACACCTCACAAGCATGGAATACACGACAAAATAGGTTCAAGGAGCACTGAACCATTCCTTGTGGAGATATTTCCATGATGTACTTTGAATGATTCATGATCATTTTTCACATGAACTATGGTCTTATCAGTCACATGGACATGATGGACCAGATGAATTGAATCATAGAATTCCCTAATACCAATGACTTTCACGAGTGTGGATATTTTACGGTAGTTTCTTGAGCGTATCTCATATAATTCTTGAAACAAAACCATACCCATTAGAGATTATACAATGGAGACCTATACCTTATCCAAAGTCATGATCTTAGAGCTACAAATTACATCCTAGTAGCCCAAAAGCCACCTAGATCTCAAAGGGAGTATACCAAACTCGAGAAATTATTAGGAGCAATCTCTAAAGACTAGGGAGTCTCTTAGAGGATATAAGGGTAGTGCTCCCCTTTAACAACTAAGATTCCAAACAAATTAAGCTTTGATGGTTACACATGAAAGGGGTTGAGTATCAACTCTTGCCGTCACTCGACAATGTTTGCCAGTTGTTTAGAAGGGGAATCTTATGATATCATTTATACACCCGAGTTCCATCACAATTTGCAGCACTAATGGTTGGGTGGTCTCATTGTATCTTTTACATTATTTCATTGTTACTCATTTTAAGTTTTTTTATCTTAACAAATGTGAAAGCCCAAAAGGTCTTCAATGCATTTTTTGATTTATACTAATTCTATTTCACTTTTACTTTTAGAAATTTAATTGCTTCAACAGAGTGTAGCTACTTTTTGGTTTATTGTGCTCTTATGTGAATGATTCTATAGTTTTCTTATTGTTGTATAGTTGTAGTTGTAGATGTAATAGATGATTAACAACCTTCAAGTCGAGCGATTATTCTATGATTGTTGTAAATAGTGTGAATTGTGAAGGAAGAGGTGGGGTATTGTTTCAAATTTTGCATGAAACCAAGGAAAACTTTGATATGATACCTAGGTCTTCTTCGTGCGAGAGTGGGAGAGAAAAAAAGTAGAGAAACATGTGTTGATTATCAAGTTTTTTTTTGTTGGTAGCAAACTTTTTCCTCTAGGTCATACATGACCACTTTACTTTATCTTCCAACTTTTTTTTGTTTGGCATGAACAAATAAAATATGAAAGATTATTGAACAATCTTTCTTGAATTGTAAGGACGTGAGTATGCTTGATGTTTGTGCATTGGTCATTTAGTACTCTAAACAATCCTTCACATTCGAGTTCTTTGCATTTAGGACACACATAGCTTCTTATACTAATAGCTTGCTCAATATTTTGTTTTTGTTTTTGTTCAATAATGAAGAGCCCACTCATAGGTTATTCACAACTCTAACAAAAGGATTGAAGTTCACAAAGCTACACGATAGAAAAGTGGAAGCACCTAGAGTTTTTACAAATATAGAAGAAGTATAGTTTAGGTGAAAGGAAGACAAAACAATTATTGATTTTAGTACTTACTTTATTCTACTTTATTGTTTACCTGTTTATTGCAAATATGAGGAAGTAGACTACTACTATAATCACAAAATATTTATTTACATAACTAAACAAACAAATGCCAATTATTTCATAAAATTTTAAGAAACTTTATCGCGATGTTTTAATCAAGGGAGAAAATAGTTTGTTACACTTTCCACTTGAAAATGGTTCAATAGCTTTATTTTGAGATTTTATATTGTTGATTACTAACACCATAATTGAATATTAACAATCTTTTAAGAAGGCATTGATCAAATGGTGGTTTCCTTCCAAGAACATGCTTTATTATCTCAAAACTTTTTTTTTAAGTCACATGTCTCAAGACAAATTTAATCAAGAGCATGTGCATATACAAGAAGATCATCCTCAACCATTCTAATGCTCCTCTCCATAAAGAAGATACTTAACGTAATTTTTAAGGAAAAAACCCTTCCTATGTAATTTTATATTTTGCTCCATATTCATTATGTTGACTTGTAGTGGGACATGCCATAAAAAAGAGAGACTACTTTGTGATATAATTTTGGAGTCACATGATTGTATATTTTATTGTATTTACCTCTTATCTACAATCAAACAAATTTATTTCACAATTTACCACATCATAAGCAACAATTTTTTAATTATTGAGGTTTTTTTTCCCTAGCAATCGCACCAATGTGTATGTTAAAGCAATAATATCAAAATTGTAGAGATCTTTTTGTGAAAATAGAAAATCTTGCAAGCATCATTGTTCAAATCTATGAAAAACTATTGTAAATTATAGATATGTAGTCTTCCCATGTCACATTATCATATGAAAATGTAGCTTGACTCTCTTTTTTTTTGTCATATAATGGTTGGCATAAGCAACTTTGTAAATTTCTTACACTCCTTGAAGTGTGTACCCTAAATTTTTTAAAGTATCTTGTATACAAGATTTTTATTAGAAAAAAAAAAAGTTGCATCATTGTTGTCACACTAAATCATACAGAAAAGTAAAGCATCTACTTTTATAAATGGTCCATGGTGTTGAAATGGTTAATACTTCACAAACTTTATAACAATCATAGGAAATTTAAGTTGCCTATATGTGGTTGAACAAGATAGACAAGCATAGAATATCCATGGGGTTGCAAAAGAGCCTTGGTCCCCTTTAAGCATGAATTTCAAAAGCTATATTAAATTCGGACATCAACCATGTGGCTATGTGCATTTTTTTTGCTTTGATCATTAATGGCTATACACAATATCTACACTATACAATCTCTTTACCACATGCCTTGCCAAGGGCACTTCTTACTTTGTATGTATATTAATGATTTTCAAATGTGGGCCTATGAAGGTAACGATAGTTGTTGATCCAACAAAGCTATGGATGGAGAGCCTCTATAAAAGTCTCAAAGATATTTTTTATTACTACTCTTGCAAGAGTTGAAGGCTCCATCTTAGTCAAGGCAATGATCAACAAGACTTTATGCTACTTATCACCTTGCATCATATGCCACACATGCATATGGATGACAATAAGTCAATCTAGTAGTGCGAATGTAAGTTCATCGAGGGAACTATCACTTTCAATAAAGACTTCCACTTTGGATTTGACAAGTTGCATACCTTCTACTTGAATTTTTTTTTTTGTCACTTCATTATTTAAAATGAAATTTTCTTACTCCCCTTGTTCCATTATAGCCTCATCCAATTGGAACCTACTTTGTTCATCCTGGAGAGTTTATAGCTTTGTCTAGATTCTTCAGAAATAAGGATTCCTTGGAGAGTTTCTAGATTAGGCAACTCCTCTTTAATAGCAAAAGACTGAACAAGATTATCATAGTCATCTCTCAAGCCATTCAGTATGACTTGAACTAGCTCATTTTGGTTAATAGTAACACCAACACATGAAAGCTCTCTTTGTAAATCTTTAACTCTCAGAACATAGTTAGATGCACTCTCTTCACTTCTTTGAAAACTTTGGAAAATCTGATTCCTAAGAGTGAGTATTCTAGAAGTATTTTTTGCTTCATAGATGGTCTTTAGTGCATCCCAAGCTTCTTTGGCTATAGTGCAAGATCCTATGTCTCTCAGAATTTCATTAGATACATTCATCTTAATAAAATGTAGAGCCATTTTAGCTCTTTTCTTATACTTAAGAATTTCAGCCTGTGCTTGAGGCTCCTCCTCAACACCAAGCACAATATTTATAACATCCTGGAGTATCAAAATAGACTCCATTCTGGAGTATCAAAATAGACTCCATTCTGAACTTCCAAATTGAGTAATTAGAAGTGTTTAGTCTTTCACTAGCTTCTAGAAGATATCCTCCCTGAGATGCCATTTTCATGAAGACTTTTTAGTTATTGGACTAAGATATGTTTGAGCTTGTTCCAATCAGACTTAAAGTTGCTGCTCTCTTTCACTATAGGTATTTTCAAGGATGTACTACCTTCTTTTATGAAACACTTGCAACTTTATTTGAGATGAATCTCAAATATTCCACAAGACAAGTTATCTAGATCAGACACACAAAGTGGATTAAGACACTTTGGCTAGTTTGAATCCTACTTTTGGCACGTGTGAAATGCTTTAAAAGAAAACATAATTGACTCTTAGAAGGCTCAAAAGGTGTTCATTAATTCAAAACTCAGTCATGATCTTCAGTTTCTTGTGTAGGATGCTCAAAACAATGGATTCGGAACAAAGCAAGATTGAATCGAATCAAAATGCTGTCACTCAAATTTTGGACCTATCCCTATCCTCTTTAAGAGCTTATAACTCTTGCTAGACACATCAGATTGATTTGGTTTCAATTTCTATGGAAAATACAGATCATAAGCTTTCCATTAAGCTATAACACTACTATCTTTGGATCTATAAGCAAGGAGAACAAAGGGACTGAAAATCTCTGATTTTCACACGTGCAGAATTCCAAAATTCCATACTACCACATTTCAGGTCTGAAAATTTAGTTCCAATCCGATCCAAATACACTTCAGAGAAAGGTGAGAAAAAGTGCAAAACTACTTTTTTGCTTGATTTAGCTCTCAGTTTCTTGTACAATCAGAGATGTTAGCATGCAAAGCTTAATTTGGCTCTGATACCATGACAAAATTTCCAAAATTCACACGTGTGGGGAATGTCCACAAGTATGATTGATCTTGATTAAGCTTTGTGATTAGCACAATAACTTGATTCTAGATTGTTTAGCAAGATCTAGTTCAGAAGAAATGGCTTAACCACAATCTAGCATGCTAAGCATCAGAATATGATAGCAATGACTCAAAGAATGAACAAAAGTACAAGATTTCAGTGTATTAGCATTAGCTTCAACACGAGTTAGAGAGAGAAAGCTAGAGAGATAACAAGCAAAATAGTTTAGATCCAAAATGACATGAGGTAGCTACGAAACTTTGGTTCTTCATCATTGATTGTGAGGAGAGCTACACATATTTATGGAGTTTGAGGTAGCTCGAGGTAGGACCACATTCATCCATTCCAAAATGACAATTAACGTGACATCTAGAGTCTGTGTGACATTTGTCACTTGCCATGCATGAAATTCTACCAACTTTTTACAAGTGTACTAGTTCTAACTAACAAAGTACAAATCATCATGCATGTGTCCATTACACTTTGTGCATGCCTTGCATGTCACTATGGATCACTTACAATTAATGCATGTGAATTGCCACGAATTTCTACAAGCATGAATATGCCAATTCTATGTCTACAAACTATATGCAAGTTGTATTTTTCAATCTAGACATTACATAACCATGTAGCTCGAGTTCAAGTAGGCCAAACTTGGCATTTTGCATATATGAGCTACATACTTGCATGGTACAACATTTGTAGCAAGCCAAGAAATCAATATGATTTGTTTTTCTAATTTTAACAATAAGGTCACTGTACCCTTCACTTTTAGTAAGGAGCATTTCTTTTTTTAAGGATCAATAAGGACCAAGAATAATGTAAATCTAGCTGGAACAGTTTCTATGCTGATCCACAAGGGGATTTGCCAGGAATTGGTGTGGCACTTTATGATTGAAGAATTTAAACTGTCAGGTTAATTAGTAGTTAAAGTTACTGATACCAGATTGAACTTTTTCCTAGTACAAATTTGAGGTTTTGTTAACCTAAACCATTTTTTGAAGGGGGGAAAGTAGAGTGGAAGTCTGAGAGGTAGATGATTAGTGGTCTTAGTGATCTAGTTATTTTATTTACATTCAATTCCTGAAGTTTAACTAATTGCAAGTGAGAATAAAATTGGGAATTATTTAAGAAGATTGCCTTTGGAGATTTGGATTCCTTTTCCTTGTGTGAATTAGAATTTTGAGAAATCGATGATTCTAAGGAGAAAATAGTCGCAAGACTGATAATCCATTTATGAAACTATCTCTATTTTGCAATTTGATTTGGATCTTGCAAAGTAAAGCAGATGAAAGATGTTCCATACTGGAATCTAGTAATTTGGATTATTTTCAGTTATAGAGTATTTCTCTATAATGATTGTAACAACCAAGAGTGTTCTACTTTATTAAAAAAATTAAGTTCTTTTTACCGATTTTGAAATAGATATTGGATATCTAGGACAATATGTATTCGGTTTTGTTGATATCTATGTTTCTTTTGGGTTAGTGAATAGTTTTATGGCATTTTGACTGTACTTGGATGATAAATTATGTTTTGTCCATGTTGGGTACAATATGAAATGGTATTCTTTGAGTAACACTGAAGAAGCATGAGAGATTTCAATTATTAGGATTATCTCCTGGAATTGGTTGTGAATTTGATCCTATATCTAGGTATAGGATAGCCAAATAGTCTTCTTGACTTTTTGGGCAAAACAGATCTAGATGCAGAGGATTCTTGGAGGAAAAGCTGGTGGTATGAGACATCAGTGATTCTAATGGAAATTTCTTGGGTAGAATGATTTGTAAACTGATGTTTAGTGACTACTAAAATGGTAATACTAACAGAGTCCATTGGTTTTTGTTTAAGGTATTTTGGAAATTATGAGATATAGATCGATCCCTACATGTATCTCATTAATTATAAAATAATTGTGTTTCAAATAATTAGATAAGACACATCTTTTCTCCCGGCTGATACACCACAGATGCCTCCATGTCTCATACCAAAGGCATCTATTTTAATAACATCCTGTAAACGAGAAAAAAAAATTAGAATTATACATAACACTACAAACTCAATAAGAAAGTTGAACAATATCAATACCAATATAATATCTACGTACCAAATCATAATCATCGTAATCAACGACGTTTGCTCTGCTAATGTCATGTCCTCCAATGGCCTCTACATTTCCGGAGGGGATATATCTAGGCCTTGGGGGATATTTTTTTTGGAATTCCAAAAATTTCTCCTCTGTAGGCAAAGTTTTTTCATAGGCTTTAGATTTTTCAATCATGGCCTCCAAGGCCTCATTGCCAGATTTCTAATTGCCATCTTTATCATAATCTATCTCACTTTCAAGGTCATCATATGAGTAATCAACAATGTCAGAAAATTTAGATAGATTTTGAGCAAAAATTGAGAGGATTTCATCCTCTCTCAAATTCAAAACATCTTCTATATCATTAAATGAAATATATCATTATTTATAAAATATAAGGGAACATCGAGTAGAGTTATTGATTAACAAGAGTTGCAGATGGAAGAGAATCAGAGAGGATTATAGTAGATGCTTCGATGAACGGAACAGTTGAAGATTCAACAGACTCATCATCTAGAATTTCAACAGATATGTAAAAGACAAATGCCATTCCTTTGATAAGAAGATGACATATTCTTTTGTGGATATCACAATATATATTTCTTTTGAAATGTTCATCCAGGTTAGAGTACTTTCTATTGTGTTTATGCTTAGAGGATGGTTGAGAATGCACAAGGTCCTGAAAATGAATGAAACAAAAACTATCTATTTCCTGAACAGGAGTACTAATACTCTGAAAAAAATGATCAAAAAGAGAAATTATAACGATTCTCATAAACTAGCTTATCGATATTAAAGGGAGCAAAAAAATACTAGCAAAATACTCTAATTTCTCAGATAGAATTTCACTAGCGTTAAAAAATCGAAAAGTTTGTTATCTGAGGACATGGAGGAACTAGCCATATTGAACATGATATCGGTTCAACGTGACAGAATGATATCGGTAGAGGAATGAACAAGAGTGTGCGCGTTGATACTATATCGTTAGGACAAGTTTGAAATTTGTCGCGAGCACACGTCAGAAATGGCTGATATCAATTTAGCGCGCCTGAATGAATCCGACAATGCACTGTTTGGGAAGGCGCGCGTCGATTCGATATCGTGAGATTGAAAGAAAACAAAAAGACTAGTGAGTTTAGAATAAAAGATCACGGAATTGAAATATGGAAAGTCAAGCCCATATTTATAGCCAATTTTTGTTGATCACAGCCATACATTTGTCAAATAACAAATTGAGAAACACAGTCTATATTTATCCACCAATCATAGGTGAGACAAATTTGTACCTATGCTAGAATACAGTAACTAGTCTATCACTAGATTCTACGAATCATCATTAGCCCTGACCCTAGAATCTGTACCTATGTCGGAATACATAAAATAGACAATAAGTGGCCTCTTCGAATAATCATTAAACAAATAATAAACAAATGATAAATGGATATCATTGAAAAACGTGTACCAGGAGTATTATTCCAATCTCTCATCCTATTTAAGCAAAGTAAAGATTAGATTTTTTCTTTCGAGATATGGTCCATTCAGAACATTTTCATTAGTCGTTCATATGGCGCATCAATATAATTTTTTTGCGTAACAGATATCGGATCAACATGTCTGGTAGAAGATGGGTATTCTCCATTTGAACTGTGCGCGTCGAATTGCTATTGCAGGAACAAATTTTTTTATTTTTATTTTGGAAACTATTGGACCCCATTATGCATGCTCAAAGCTTGATTCGATAGACTCTTCATACTATCCAAGATTACGCAGAATTTATCGAATCAAGCTCTGATCATTCATATTCTGTTCAATATCGATCAGTTCTATAAATGACAAAATTTCCAGAATTCACACGTGTGGGAAATGTCCACAAGTATGATTGATCTTGATTAAGCTTTGTGATTAGCACAGTAACCTGATTCTAGATTGTTTAGCAAGATCTAGTTCAGAAGAAATGACTTAACCACAATCTAGCATGCTAAGCATCAGAATATGATAGCAATGAATCAAAGAATGAACAAAAGTACGAAATTTCAGTGTATTAGCATTAGCTTCAACACGAGTTAGAGAGAGAAAGCTAGAGAGATAACAAGCAAAATAACTGAGATCCAAAATGGCATGAAGTAGCTACAAAACTTTGGTTCTTCATCATTGATTGTGAGGAGAGCTACACATATTTATGGAGTTTGAGGTAGCTTGAGGTAGAACCACATCCATTCATTACATGTGCTTGTTGGATGAAAGATCCACAAGCTCCCATGTCTTATTGGCCATCAAAGCTTCATATTCCTCCTTCATGGCAAGGTACCATTCCGTCAAGTTGAGTGCATCATATACATCCTTCGGCTCCTCATGAGAAATAAAATAAGCACAATTAGTGGAGTTGATTTCCACTTGCTTGCCTCTATCTTCATAGGTAAGCCTTCTAGGCTCGGATCTTTTTCTTTGAGATCTCCTTGGTGAAAAAATTCGAGGTGACTCCTCCTCAAATCTCGGCCCCATCTCTCCATGATAGTCTTCAAGGGTGATGATTGAAGTATCTTTGTGAGAATCTTTGAACTTGGCCTCCTCAAGAATGTATTTTTGATCTTCATGGAATATAACATCCCTACTCTCAATTGTTGTTGAGGTAGAGGGAACATAGATTCTATAAGGTTTCTTGTTGAATGCATATCCAACCATGATACCTTTAATACAATTAGGATCATCTCTTTTCCTTGTTTCCAAGGGCACATTAACAAAGCAAGCACAACCAAAACCTCTAAGGTGGTCTACCTTAGGTTTTTTCTTAAACAAGACTTCAAAAGGCGATTTTCCAACAAGTGCATTGTGAGGTAATCTATTGCACAAATAGTTTGCACAATTTATAGCTTCACCCCAATATTCAATAGGCAAAGAAGCTGCTACTCTAATTGCTTTAGCACATTCACATAAAGATCTGTTTTTCCTCTCAGCTACTCCATTTTGAGATGAAAAATAAGCACAAGAAAACTCTCTCTTTATTCCTTCACCTTCACAATATTCATGAAACTTGTTGGAGATGTATTCACCTCCTCCATCACATCTTAAAGCTTTAACTTTAAAAGAAAACTGCTTCTCAACATAAGCTTTGAAGATTAGGAAGTGATAAAAAACCATAGCCTTTGAAGAAAGTAGATACAACCAAGTATATCTAATAAAGTCATCAATAAAGGTGACAAAACATGTTGCACCACCGATACTTTTAGAAGAGAAACAATGTACATCTGAGTGTATAAGTTCCAAAGGATGAGTAGTCTTTATAAAAGACTTCTGATATGGCTTTTTGTGTGACTGTGCAATGGCACAAGCCTCACAAGGCTTGAAATCTTTAGAAAGAGATTTTGGAAGACCAATAGCCTTCACCTTCTTAACCATAGAAGATATAGATTTGAAGTTAGGATGACCCAACCTTCTATGCCACAACTCCTCCTTAGATAACAAAGCAACTTCACAAAGGTTTGCACTCTCATAAGAATTCAACTTAAAAATTCCACCACATCTAGATCCATCAGCAAGGATCTCATCATTTCTCTTGATAAAACAAGTATTGGAGTTGAACTTTACATCACAACCATTATCAAGCAACTTTCCCACACCGATTAAGTTCTTTGTAAGCTTTGGAATGAAAAGAACATTAGAAAGTGCAAGAACTTTTGAAGAAGCAAGTTTCAATGGAATGTTTCCAATTCCTTCTATTGGGCACTCATGATCATTAGTTGTGTAAATAGATCTCTTGAGTTCTTTGAAAGGTAAGATTGAGTCAAATGACTCCTTTGAACAAAACATATGTGAAGAAGCTCCACTGTCTATGTACCAAGCTCCATCTTTCTTGAAAGGTGATGAAGAAAAACTGGACACCATGAGTGATCCTTCTCCATCACTTGCAACAGAATCTTCTTCAATCTCTTTGGAGAGATTAGCTTGCTTTAGTTGGTTTTTCTTCTTGAAGCAATTAGAGGCATAATGCCCCTTCTTGCCACAGAAGAAACACTTCACTTTCTTCTTCTTGGTCTTTGAGTTAGAAGGATGAGATGTATCATTCTCTTCACCATCTTTCTCTCGATCTTTGGCTTTGTCTTTGTTGGATGCTTGTGAAAACTGGTTCTTACTCCTTCCTTTCTGCTTGCCTTTGACAAAGAGGGCTTTGTCACTTCCACGATTTAAACTAAAAAAAAAACATAAACATAGCTAAATGTAATTAATCAAAGATTAGTCAATATTAATTTGAACTAGAAAAAGATAAAAACACAATTAAAAGTTATTAATCGAAGATTACCTCTTCCAAATTTGGAAGTCCATCTTGTAGTGCAAGCCAATTAAAAAAGTGTTTGGCATTGCACACGGTATACCAACCACAGCTGACGGAATCAACCTGCTGGGAGGACTACAGAATCCAAATTTTAACATTATGAGATATCGGATCAACGAGTCGGATGTTATAATTAGATCTACAACGGAAATAAGGGTGCGTTGAACCGATATTAAAAAAATATTTTTTGAATATCGGATCAGCCCACACATTATGAAAAGAAACCAAACAATAACTACAAGGGCGCGTCGAACCGATATTGATAAATTTTTACCTTTGCATCAACAATTTTTAGCTTCATATATAGTTTTGCATTTGGTACTGGAAAGAGTTCTAGTATTTTCTGGATATGGCTCCTGGCAATTGTGTGTGTGTGTGTGTGTGTGTGTGTGTGTGTGTGTGTGTGTGTGTATGTGTGTAATAGAGTTCATTTTTAAACAAACTGGATTACACACACCCTCATCATTGAAGCATAAGGACAACACATATAAGCTCCAATGATCACTACAATCAGAAAACAATAAATTAATGAGAATCAATGTGAAATCAAAATTCATATGAAAAATTTAACATAATAAAATTTGAAAAAGACACTTACTTTGTTATGTAAGGCAGCACGAGAATTGGAGTTCCCAATCTGACGTATTGGAGCATATCATGCAGACTTTTGAAATCAGGAAAATCAAATGCAGCCATGAATTGAAGGGGAAATAATGCTACATCTATAAACAATGGGGTTTGGAAAAACTCCATCCAATACTGAATGCCCCCCCCTCCTACATTGTCACCTAGCATTTTATCCCTACTTTCTAATTCACCTGTATCTAAACTAAAAAGAGAGAGACCAGCATTGGTCTTTGGCATCTTAAAACTGTATCAAGGACCTAAACCTTTAAGATACGTGTTTAACAATTGGTCATACTGTACATATTGAGGAGTATTTACAAAGGCAAGTGCAGGGGGTGACGGAAGTAATACAGATAAACCAGAAAAGGAATTGTCATTCAAAATTGATTCTATCTTTACATTAACAAAATCATCTAAATCATTTC
Source organism: Diphasiastrum complanatum (assembly GCA_029204225.1). Taxonomy (NCBI): domain Eukaryota; kingdom Viridiplantae; phylum Streptophyta; class Lycopodiopsida; order Lycopodiales; family Lycopodiaceae; genus Diphasiastrum; species Diphasiastrum complanatum. The sequence continues at coordinate 19,852 of MU834475.1, read as the reverse complement.
CTAGAACAGGTGGAGGGGAACTAATATTTATGGGGGTAGGAAGAGGAGATTTAGGAGGAGATTTATCAGGAGAGAAAGATTTAGAAGGACAAGGTAAAGATGGAGTTCTAGGAGAAGGGGAAGGAGACTTAGGAGGAGAATTGGGAGGAGAATGCCTAGAAAAAAGAATTTCATCTACAGGAGATGGCTTGGAAAAATCCCTCGCTTTATTTGGAGGGTCAAGAGACCTCCACTTCTTTGAAACACTCCCGCTCTGTATACGAATAACAAGTCGGGATGGTTGAGATCTGATCCTAATCCTTGTAAATCCATTTCATGGAAGCACTATAAGTTCTGATTGTAGCCAAATATGGTTTCTATAGCCCATTTATCGTCCAAAAACCCCAATTTTTGGTCCAAAATCACTATCTAATCAACCTTTTGACTATTCAACATCATGCAATCATTAGATCCAATCATTAATGACTGTAAAAAAGCAAGTACAATCTAGAAAACGTACTACATCAGTACCTATGATCCATTCCAAGCAAAAAACTTCAATTCTAGGTGAAAAACTCACTAAAACCATCAGAAATCCCTTGATTTCACTCAAAATTTATGGAGAAAATCCATAATTATGATCTTTAGGCTGAAAGTATACCAAATTTAGAGAAGACACCTACTTGGAGATCAATTCCACCACCTGGATGTAACATGCAAGGAGAAATCCAAAAAAAATGGAGAAAATACAAGAAGTAGCTCCACCTTCTAATTGATGCAAATCCATAGCTCTGATGCCACTTGAATGATCGCCTTATGAAGATCTGACTAGATCTTGTTGCAAAACAACCAAAAGGACACTTGTGGAGCAAAACCACCCAACCAAATCTAGATCCCTCCTTGAGTTTCCTCCTGGACCTAGCTCCCAAGCCGTAGTGAAAAACACAAGAGAGGGGAGGAGAAACTGGCTCAAGAATATGAATTCACAATAAGAGGATGGGCGAGTTTCCAATGGACATATTCTCCTCAAGAGAGAGAGAATATTCTCCCTAGGATCTCCATGCAACCTAAATTGAGATATTGGCCTCCTATTCTTGCATTAAAGCAATCTTCACCATGCATGTGCTCCTATGTCCAATTATAGGTATGGGCCCTCATATGATTATTAATTATTTAACAAACCAAGCCCATAGCAATATACACCAATAACAATAACCAATAACCATAACAATAACCAATAACCATATACACCTGGAGTGACCATAACAATATGGAGTAACCATATAGCCCATAACAATAACCAATAACCATATACACCTGGAGTGACCGGCTATCCATGTTAGGAATTACTCCGAATCCCACATACTAGACATGGACATAACATTAAGTCTTATTAAATGTATTTGAGCCCTTGTTGGCCTGTTGTGCTTATTAAGGTACTTTGAAGGACCTAAAGAGGGAATCGCCTTGTTCTTAAGGCTACTAGCTCCTTTTGGGCCAAACAAACCTTACATTAGATATTATTTTGCATTTATAAGGATGGGGGATGTACTAAAAGTACATAAATAATCTAAAACCTATATTGCCTTGTAGTAAAATACTCAACTTTCTAATGGAAAATGGAAAATAGAAAATACAAGATGCTGGTCATAGAAGAACATGTTGGTCATGGAAAGCTATGTTTGTTATAAATTCTATGCTGGCCATGCAAGGCTATGTTGGTTATAGGATTCATATCTTAGTGATATGCAATGATGCATAGAAAAAAGTATTGGAAAGTAGAGGAGGAAGCAAGCATTGAAAGAAAAAGAGCATTGAAATGAAAAATAAGTTCACCTGTCTTAAATATGCCAAACTATAGGGCAAGCATGTCATGCCATGCCATGCCACGAGCCACACCATGAGCCATAAACTACGCCACACCATGGAACTAGCCAAGAGCCATGCCACTGGGCAGCACATGATAAAGCCATGTGCATTGTGCTCAAAGCCCTCCCAATAGCCAATAGTCCCCTTGAATTACTTTCTAAGCTCGATGCGTCAAACTTGGCCTTGAAAAAGGCCATGTGACCCTCCTTGCTCTGCACCTTGCCCTGTCCAGTGCCTCCGCCAACCTTAACTTGCTATGTGGGCCTGGCTTGTGGGCATGAGCCTCACCCAAAAACCATGGGCCTCAAACGCTAAGGTAGAACGCACCTTCATCAACATGTCACCCCTGTTGTGCACCTCCTCCGCCACCCTTAACATCCTTTCTAGGCCTGGCTCATGGGCATTGGGCATGAGCCTCGCTCACCAAGGCATAATGCACATCAGCATTCCTTGTTTCGGCCGACACGCTTATCTTGGCCTCCTGGGCTAGCTCGTGGAGAAGCATGGGCCTTGGCCATTGAATTGGGCATGTTCGTCATCGAGAAACATTGTTTCAACAACCACTAGCTTGGGCGTGACCCAGTCATGGGCATTATGTCCTCTAACCGATGACTACTTAAGTGGCTATGCCAAGGCATAAACGACCTTTGGCTTCGTTGTTTATGCTTTCTTGCGCTATGTTGCTCTCTCACATGTGCTTCACAGCTTTCCATGTTGAGCATCGCCTGAGAGCCTTCACACCCATCGCACAACTAAATATATGTTTGATTTTCTGCCATTTCTAATAAATTTTATGTTTTAATTGGAATCAACAATTTACCAAAGCTATGTCTACGCATAGATCTCACTAGAGCTATGTCGTGCATAGCTCTCAGAATGAGTTATGCTTGACATAGCTCGGGGTGGATGCTATGCCCGACCTAGCTCACTAGGCATAGCTCCGAGTTGATAGCTATGCCTAACATAGCCTTGGGGAGGGCTATGTTGGGCATAGCTCCAAGAACATTAATTAATTTTGTAAATTTGAAGAAATTAAAATTTACAAATTAGTTTGTAAACTTTTGGAATTTATAGTTTAGTAAAATTTGAAAATAAATTAATTTCTTAAAAAAGTCGACAATAATTATTCTTAACAATTTTTATATAGAATTTTTAAATATTCTTAGATTCCTATGCCTGATATAGCTCTAGGCAAAGCCTATGCAAAACATAGCACCAATTTGAGTTGTGCCCGAGGTGTAGCTATGTCAGGCATAGCTTGGGTCAGAGCTATGCTAGACATAGCTCCAGGCGGAGGCTATTGCAAACATAGCCTGAGCCCAAGCTATGCCCGGGGCTAAGGCCATGCCTAGTAGAGCTCCATGTGGAGGCTGTGCTTCCAGCCCAACTTCTTTGCTTTGCTAATCTAGTTTTCAAATGTTAGTTTGGATTTGACAACTTACGTTACAAAATTGCAAATTCTTGACAACCAGCTTGCTAGGTAATGGTGTGACCTCCACTCAATCCATCCGATCTCCAAAATATGGCCATGTCAAGGCACATGTTTTACTTTACAAATAGTTGTGAGGGATAGAAATTGATAGAGCTATTTCTCTAGACTACTAAGAAAGTTGACAAAGAGCCGTCCACCTTTAAAGTTGCAGGACATGTGCTTTATGAGGGATTCACTTATTTCCCTGTGAAATTCCTTGAGAAGAAAGTCTATTTATACATATTGGAGAACAATTATATGAAAATTTGTGTATGTGAGCACACGTTTAGCAAGAACTTTTTTGATGAGGCAGTATTGACTTTTGTAAAATTGTTTTACCATTTCTATAGATTCTTTCACAGATTTTCATTCTTTCTATGACCAACATGGTTTGTTGAAAATAACTTTGTTTATTTTGTTATCTTCAGACTTTCAAATAATCGATTTTATTACTTGTAAGGCACTCGCAAAAATAATCATTTAATTGACAAAGTTAAGATTCAAAATTAACATGATTTTCAAAAAATCATAAAAGCTTTAAAAAAATGGCTCTCTCCACCATTTCCAATTTCAAAAGATTTCGCATTTATAGTAATAGCACATTTACATGTCTATGTAAGGCATTGACTCTTCGAGCCATCATAACCAACATTGAGAGAATAAATTTTAAATCTAGGCCAAATGCGCTTTAGTGTCTCTTGTAGTCTCAAAGTTAGATAAAATTGTTACCATTGGCAATGAAGACCCAAGCTCTATCTTAGTGTGCTTCTAAAGTAGGGACATCTAGGAGGCAAACATAGCCTATAAATGTAAAACATAATCATGCTAGTGCTAGTAGTACCCTTTCCCCAAAAAAATTGTTTAGCTTTGCTATCTCCTAGATAAATATGCATGTATGAATGTTGAGAGAGTATCAATAGTTAGGCCATTTATATTTGTGCATGTGACTTGCACCTATGTGAGTAGGGATGTATCAACGTTTGCTCTATGCTATGCATTATGAAGTACATCGTCTAAAACTTTGTGATTAGGGTTGAGATTGCACATCTCATTTGTCATGTTAGGTACTATCATAGACATAACATTTACATGCGTTTATTAATCTCATTATCATCAAGTATCAAAGAGTCTACCAACGAGTGCCAAAACTCAACAAATACTTGTCTTTGGACAAAAAGATCGATGCCCTCTGTAAATACATCGGATCAAGTCAAGACCCATGGGATGAGTTGGCTAAGAGAGAGGTTGCAATGTGAACTAGATGCTTAAACTACACCCACAACATTGTTGACATATTAAGAGTCTTGTGCTCTTAGGTTAGGTTCGGCCTAACATTGTAGATTTGTGCATAAAAATTGCTAGTACTCTATACACTCGCTCTTTTAAAAAAAATGTGGCAAATACAAATCCAATAACCCCTAGATCTCATCCCATTATTAATAATTGTATGCATATGCAGACCATAGTTTTGACGAGTTGTATACTTTGTAATGTCCAGAAATTTGTCATATTTGACACGTTTTGTTCTTCTTGACATTTCACATGTTTTTGATAATCCAATCAACAAACTATCTGACATGATTGGCATGTTCCAAATACTACAACAGCCAACTATTTGACGTTATGGAAGTGAAGTGACATATCTCATAAGGATTTATCATATGAAAGTGTTATTTGTCAACCTTCTCAACTATCGTATGTCCTATGTATATGCACATCTTTGTGATCGGTAAAATGCTTCTTGGTCTCCAAGGGGAGGCTCGAACCTGGGACCAAAGAAACTTTGAATGCCAAGCTACCAAACCGAGCCAACCCTGTCGGTTGTCATCGGTAAAATGCTTCTTGTTTCCAAGGGGAGGCTCGAACCTGAGACCAGAGCAACTTTTGATGTGAAGCTAACCAACCAAGCCAACCCTAACCAACCAAACCAACCCTGATGGGTTGTGATCGGTAAAATGGGATTGGGTAAACAACATGAAATCTAATAGGAATGTAGTGACAGCTCTCACAAAGATTCTCTTCAAGTGGTTTTGATAGGAGCTTTGAGGCGGAAAATGCGCCTTTTTGTAAGAATCCTTGCTAAGATGCCTCGGAGGCTAGGGTTCCCAAGACTCATCACATCACTTTGTTTTGATATTAGAAATTTCCAAAAAGTGCATTTAAAAAAGTCGGAGTGGGGGATGGAAAAATACAAAGGGGCCTCTGGCGGCCAGTGTAACCGCCAAACAGCCACTCTAACGAATGAAAGAAAAAAGGTAGGGCCTTAAAAAATTGAGACACTGACTCCTTTGTCTGTGGGGGGTAGGCCTACCTTAATGCTAATTGCTCCCATCGGCGCAAACACAAACGCCAAGCGACCACGTGGCGACAACCCTACCCCACAATCGAATGATCACTATCCACGTGGCCCAGTACTGTCGCGGTCAGTGGTCACGAACTTGAAAGGCTGAAAGGCAGCATTTTCCAGCTTCGAGTTACTTGGTGACAGTTACACGTACGTCAATTTGACAGGTGAACACGTGCCATGCCCCATCCCAGATACAGCTGTCAATTACCCAGCAAAGTATTCTATAATTTTATTCTTTCTATTTATTTCGGGGAATTTATCTTACATTTCTATTATATGTTTTAAACTAAAATCTCTTTTCTACTGTATTATTTATTTATTGCGGTGAGTATTATCTTGCATTATTATTATTTTTTTTTATTTTTTTGTTATTTGTTACTGATAAATCATACAGTTAAATATGGCGATCTTAGAGACACCGAGAATATATAAGTCTCACCGTTGGATTTTATCCAGACATTGAAATTATGCCACGTGTTCTAAGATTAACCATTGAAAGGTGTACAAGTGGCGTTTGCCACGTGGTGGACATCGGAGTGGTGGAAATGGAGGGGGAGGTAATCATTCTGCATGCATGATGATGGGTCATGACTGGTTGACTGAGCGCGGTGCAGTGACTGCGGCGGTCAAGGTTACTGTGGAGCTGTCGCAGTCAGCTGTGCTGGTCAGCGTTGAAAATGCAGGTCGGATCGGACGGTGGAGAGGGTGGGGGTGATCGAATCGGAGGGCTGATAGGCTTCGGGGCCTGGGTGGTAACGGCAGGTGCCAGTTCTTGGCGTCGGCTCTCGTGTTTCTCTGTGATCGCTCGTGTTTTTTCTAACGCGCTTTCAATTATTTTGGGTAGCTTTTACAGAAAGAGGAAGGAAAAGGAGAGGAGGGAGAGCAGGAAGGCACAAGAGACGGAGAAAGTGAAGAAAGTAAGAGCACTCCAGAGGCAGGGAATAGAAATTAGGCTGTTGCTGCCAGAGATGGAGGGCTCAGAGTCAGTGGGCAGTTGACAGTGAGCGTTGATCTGAACGTTTCGGTCAGTCTATTGGCAAGCAATCATTTCAGAGCTAGTGCAATGCCTTAAAGTCCTGTGTAGAATCAGCCTTGGGTCTTCAGATTTTGATGCGCTTGTGAATTTTCCTGTAAAGGAGAGTTCTTGGTGTAGGAGAGCGCAACCACTTTTGCTGTTGCAGTTTTGTTTGATCAAAGTCTGGATCTAGCTGTTTGAGTAATCCGTTTCATGTTTCCAGGATAGACTTTAGTTTTCTTAAGAAGTTACGTAGCGATCAGACCTTGAATAGGCTTCTCTGCCTTTGTTTTTTGTTAATGTGAAATGACAGGAGAATGTGTTGAGCTCTTGCTTCCAAAAAATGTAAGAAATCACTCAGTTTCAAAGCTTTTGGATCGAAGAGTAGTCCAGTATTAAATAGTCTTTGCATGATACTCCACTATTGAGGACATCAATTTTACAAAGAAGGCGTCCATTATCTGATTCAAGTTTATACCTGGTTTCTCCCTGAAGAGAAATTTCTTTTCACAATGAGAGAGAGCCTTAAAAGGAGTCTTCCGTGGAATACAAGGCAGCTTCTCTCTGGAAGCAAGGCCAAGCATCTTCAGAAGTCATTCAGCAATCTTAAAGTTACTATCATATGTGGGTTTGTCACCATATTAGTGCTGAGGGGGACCATTGGAACAGGCAGCTTCGGCTTGTCCTCCCGAGATCTGTCAGAGCACCATGAGACAGTCCACAAGCGAAAAGATCCCAGCAGAGTTCTGGCGCAAGTCAGCGAGCAAAAGGCCGATCCCGGAGAGAAAGAAGACCCAGAACCTGAGCCGGATCCCAACACGCCATACAGCCTTGGCCCAAAGATATCAGATTGGAACGAGCAGCGTGCGTCCTGGCTGAGCAACAACCTCCACATGCCTGCCACTGTCAACGGGAAGCCTCGCATTCTCCTAGTGACAGGATCGCAACCCAAGCCCTGTGACAATCCCGTGGGAGACCACTACCTACTCAAATCCATCAAAAACAAGATTGATTACTGCAGGCTTCACGGCATTGAGATCTTCTACAATATGGCTCACTTGGATCACGAGATGGCCGGCTACTGGGCGAAGCTGCCTCTCCTCCGGAAGCTGATGCTAGCTCACCCTGAAGTAGAGTGGATTTGGTGGATGGACAGTGACGCCATGTTCACAGACATGGTGTTCGAGCTTCCCATGGAGAAGTATAAAGATAAAAACTTCATCCTCCATGGCTGGGATGAGCTTGTCTACAACAGGAAGAACTGGGTTGGACTGAACACAGGTAGCTTCCTTCTCCGGAATTGCCAGTGGTCGCTGGATATACTTGATGCCTGGGCGCCGATGGGTCCAAAGGGAACGATTCGCCTTGAAGCAGGAAAGGTGCTTACGAAGACCCTCACAGGAAGACCTGAGTTCGAAGCGGACGATCAATCAGCTCTTGTCTACCTTTTGACTACAAAGAGAGATGAGTGGGGTGAGAAGGTGTTTCTGGAGAGTTCCTACTACTTGCATGGCTACTGGGCTATTCTGGTGGAGAAGTATGAGGAGATGATGGAGAAGCATCACCCTGGACTGGGCGACGACCGATGGCCTTTTGTGACACACTTTGTCGGTTGCAAGCCGTGTGGTAGCTATGGCGATTATCCCGTGGAGAGGTGCTTGAAGCAGATGGAGAGAGCGTTCAACTTCGCTGACAATCAGATCCTGCAAATGTACGGCTTCCAGCATCGCAGTCTCGGCAGTACCAAAGTGAAACGAACCCGAAATGATACGGCTCACCCTTTAGAAGTAGAGGATGATCTGAAGCTGCTTCATCCTTCTTTCAAAGCATCGTCCAGTGTTGCACTTTAGCCTCAATTGAGGATGAGCGAGTGAAATTTTAGATACTCAAGTGGCGTAGGCATTCTACTTGCCAGCTTTTAATGTGTTTTAGACCTGTCTAGAGTTGTTCGGTCCGATTGGAACACCTAGTGAGCTAGCTGGGAAGTGTAAATGGCGATTGATAAATCTCTACCTTCTGCAAAGCTAATATTAAGTTTTTTGGTTTGGTTTGGTTTATCTGATGAGATCTCGCAGATTAATCTGGTTAAATAACTCTTGTACTTATGAAATGCAGAGTTCATAGATTGGAGTGAATTCTAGACAAAGAAATCTAGCTGCCAACAAACTGTCTGTAAAATGCCATGCAAAAATGACAGATGATAGATCGCATAAAACTTTTAGGCTTTTAGCTTCAGATCAAATTGCATTCGCCTTTTTGGGCTTTGTCTGACACAAAATGTGCGAGTCTATGTGCATCGTCTGATTGAGCTGGTTTTTGGAAGTGTTTAATTTTTCTGTCCAGTACAAAGCACGAGGCCAACCAACCCTTGGAACTTTATAACTGCTAGTACCAGACTTAAAATACTAGAGTCTAGCTTCTAAGCCTGTCCATACAGTAGTTAGAGATGCGAATGCCTGCCACTCGCAAACTGCAATCCGTTATGACTTTGCAGATGTCACATCTTGGAAAGCTGGACTTGCATCTTTTTTGGCCCATTCATCATGCTGCCAGCTTAGGTGCCACGAACAAATAAATTGCTATTCTTTGATGCTTACAAGTTACAGCTTACAAGTTAAAACCCTTTGAACTCTAGTCTCTAACCTGTGGGGCCATAAGTTATAACCCATTTTCAAGAGGAGCTTACAGTAACAGTCTTACTGTTCTACATCTCTTACAGGTTACAATCAACGGCAACTGGCACGGTAGTGCAGTCTGCAGCTGGGACTACACTCACTGCACTGTGCAGTGAGGCTTTTCCAGAAGTCGGAGATTTTCCAGCCAAAACTCTGACAATCTGAAGCAGGTGCCAGGAGTAGTACATCAGCACATTGGCTCAGCTGCCCTCAGATCAGGTGTCAGGTCCCAGTGCCCCAAGACAGGTACTATACCCTTAGTTATCTTGGAGCTCCTCCATCGAGACGAAACAGCTCAGAAAGAGCAACTTATTCCCTCCATCTGTCTGGATATGGAAGTTTCAAAAACCCTTCTATCCACCATCTGGATTCTGAATCCACTACTGACCCGAAATTCCAAATTCATATCCGTTAGGTTCATGTGCAGTGTGTCACGGGTGTATATATTATTCTAAACTGCTCTGACTCCCGAGTCTTTGTGGGTCACAGCCTACACGATACACTTGGAGACTACAGAGGGACTGCAGTGTTGGAATTTGTGGAAAATCTATAGACATGCCAGTGCTCAGGGGCAAAACCGGTTCTGCTAATATTGTGATTCCTAATCCTAAGTGTTCAGATTTTCTTTAAATTTTAGAGGCATCTCCCAAAACACAATGTCAGATTTTTTACTACAGTGGGACTGCAGTGTTGGAATTTGTGCAAAATCTACAGATATGCCAGTGCTCAGGGGCAAAACCGGTTCTGCTAATTTTGTGATTCCTAATCCTAAGTGCTCAGATTTTCTTTGTATTTTAGAGGCATCTCCCAAAACACATTGTCAGATGTTCTTTGTATTTTGGAGGCATCTCCCAATTATCACAAAACTCAAGTGGGCTAAACCAAATTGTGCCATGGAGTTCGACATGGATAGAGCGGTCTTTAATTGCATAGTTAAAAAATCTTTCACATTTTACAGATTTGTGTAATGAATATGGTGGCTTTTCACACTCTGGTTATGAAATGGAATTGGTATTGAAAAACATAATGATCAGCACATGGTGGCTTTTGTTCAAACCATGTGACCACCATTATGTGGGATCGGCATTGAAAAACATAATGATCACAAGTGATTGTTTTGCTCATTCTGCTTTTTGAACAGTCTGAAAAATGGTCAAAAATTTGGTGCTTTTGGAACAGTCTGAAAAATAGTCAAAAATTTGGTGCGTGCATGCGTATGTGCATGTTTTTCGTTTTTTTTTTGGGGGGAGGTCCAGGGCAGGGCATTGGGAGCCTGATAGCCTTGGCCAAAAAAATGGGTGGAAGGAGGAGTGCATTCCATGCACTCCTGGCCCCACTCCATCCAAGGTGATGGATGTGGGTAAGGGAGAAGGAAGATACGTGCCACATTGGATTCTTTACATGTGTTAATAAATGCACATAATAATAATTATCCACGTTGTAGATGTAATGCCCAAGAATGTAGCTACAGACAAAATACTTAGATTTGTAGCTAAGGACAAAATATTTAGATTCAATCCATGACGAGGTTCGTTAATGTCAAGATCTTATTCATGAAGTCTTTACATTTTCAAGGCCAAATTTGACAACCAATGATATTTGCAAGGAACAAGTCCCATTGTTATATTGTAGGTGATGGTGGTCCCCAAAATTAATCGGGTTTTCCATGTATTGAAAAATTGAGTTTACACATTACATGAATGCAAATCTTTGTCTTAGGTGACACCTAATCTATACTTCATTTATGTAAGATTTGAGTAGATACATTACATTGATGCAAAATGTAGGAAAATGGTGCGAAAGATTACACTCGGTCCTACCTCTCCACCCTAGATCATGAAGATGCACGTAGTGACAAGTGCCAAGGTGCTATTCTTATCATTATTGCTACCCTCTCCACCCTAGGTATCAAGAGACACATATTGACAAGTGTTTGATTTTATTCCTATCATATTATTCTCTTTGGTCCAAGTAGGCCCACGTGAGTATGAGACCTTCGCAAGAATGTGACGTGGGAATGCACAATTACTTTTTGAGCTACTAGGTTTTATGCAGACTTTGTGCACCCTTTGAATGTTCAATTTTGAGGTGCATTTAATCATGCAAAGAATGCAATCCCATGATTTATCGGGAATGAGACTCTCATGTTCAACAAAAATTGGAATTTGTTTTGGGCATATTTGTTAAAAACACAAAAATTTTCAGGGAGATTATTTGCATATGATCAATTATAAATCAAATTTTAGAAGCAAATTGCAGCCACACAAAAAAATTCAATCTGTAATACAATCCATTATAAGAAGTGTAAAAAGTTGATAATAAATTTCTAGCTACGGAATGCGGACAGCCTTGCCATCCTTTAGGTGTGGGATAAAGTTTTCAAGTGAACTTTAATTAGTTCGCAATTATGAAAGTACGGTGAGGCCGATATAGCCCAAAATTATCTCGTTCTAATGTTTAGTATGCATTGTAATTATATTATGGATCAAGATATGTTGAATTTTTTGAAGCTTCTAATTCTAAACTTGTAGCTAATGAACAACAAATAGTACAACATTTATTAACGAGTTCACAGATGTTTTACCTTCTGAACTAGCTCATGAATTACCCCCACGAGAGTCACAAACTATTGGATAGAGTTGTTGTTGAGAAGCCAATCTATCTTTTGTCAATCTTACATGTTTGACCAAAAAGTGTAGGATGAGGTGGGACAAGTAGGAGAATATCTAAAACTAGGTCATATTTGACATAGAGTCACCACGAAATGCACTTGCACTATCAAAAACTAAGAAGAATGAGTATATTCTTATGTACATGCATTATAGGTGGTTAAATAAAGCTATTGTAAAAAATAAAGAGCAACTACCTAATGCCAGAACTTTAAGGCAGTTGAACATTTCTTGGATAATACTAGTTTTTTTTGTCAAAATCTATTAAAAATAATGCTAAAGAGGTTGCACTTCTCAAATGCTCATCAAAAGAGGGTGCGAAGTAAGAAATAAAGGCCTAGTCAGCCTATTACATGAAACAATCAACTAGATATAAACTTTCAAACTCTCAAGGATCTAATGGTTTCATCTCTCATTTTGATGAACGAGGATCCAAAATGACCTTAGATTGTGAAAACCAACACAAGTTATTACAGAATTGGAACGATTCTATTACAAGAGGATAAACTAGTGGCCTTTGTAATATACATTGAGAACTTAGTGTCATTTTCTCTTATAGTAACAAGTTTATAGTCTATACCAATTGCTAGCCTCTAACTTTTTTTAGTCTAATCTAAGGTGTCATAAGGTCAAATGGGCTAAATTAATGTAGGAATTATATTTCGAAATATGATATATCAAGGTTGCTGCTAATAACGTGGTTGATGCCCTTAGTCTGATAAGTGAAGTCAATGAATTTTCTTTCAAAGAGACTTCTACGAATTTTTATCTTTTATTCGAAAGATGCAAAACACATTCATACCTTAATTATATAGGACATGAAGTAGAAACAAGGATCATGCACAACAGTGATACGTCTGAACTGCAATAAATTATGTCCAATGAGAAGGGTAAAAAGATACTAAATAAATATTCCATTCGAAATGGACTTTTGTTCAAAGATGTGAAGAAATGTATACCATGTGATGATACCACTAAGAACTAAATCTTATAGGAGTGATAGTGTCCCATGTGCTAGACATCCAAGCATACATACAAAAACAAAAATATCATCACTTGCATCATCTAGTTAAAATAAAAGTAAAATCATTGTGCTACTAGTTTGTCCTCATGATGAGGTAGTCGACGGGACACGCGTCCTATCAACGACAACCCGGGCCATGTATGGATTGCCATAAGAAAAAGCTATATGTACATTGTTTCAGTTTTGAAGGATAGTTTTGCTATGTGGATCTTGGAGAGTGCTTTCTGTGTGTGTTTATGTGTATGCCAATCTGTGATCCTATTTGATGCAAATTCTAACTTGGTATCAGAGCCAGACATGGGTTGTGCATAGTACAGAGGAGTCATTGAAGAGAGCTTCGCAAAAAATGGTCTATGAGGGTTCGGGGCTTACGACTGTCAGAGAGCAAGAAGTGGAGCACGGGTGCACTGTTTTGGGCATACAGAGGCTTGTCGAGCTCAGTACTAGGGTTCTTAGCCTATGCATGGTGACAGACATGGCTAATTTCCATTAAAAATTTCACTCTAAAGAGGATCCAAGTTCCAAAAATTCATGAAGGACAAAGTTTCTTCAAAGGGAAAAAACAATTCATTTCCAAGAAAAGTTCCTATTTATTTGTCCTTTAACCATTTTGGACCAAACGAAGGGCTACGAACTCAAAAAAAAAAAGCACCCAGATTGTACTTGCAAGTATGATATCACAAAACAGAGTGATTGTCACGGAGAAAGTGCGCAGTGGACACCAAATTTCTTTTTCCCCTTTCAAGGAGCGGGTGTGAGGTAGAACACATTTCATGTCTGAAAACTAACTGGGCTTGCGAATTGCCACCTAAGCAACTAGGGGGTCTAGTGTGAAATTTTAGCATGTCACTGAAACAAGTTTTTGATATTACCATTGTGCTCGGAATACCCCTTTTTAGCCTATGGTTGTAGTTTCAAGCAGTTTTAAGATGGCAAACATGGGAGAGTCCATTTTGAGTGAAAATAGCAAATTGGACGATAGTTTCAACGATGAAAAACATTCTAATGAGAAGGAACAATGGATTGTTATTGTAGGTGATGAGCCTTTAAAGGCCGCCAGATGAAGCAAACATCAAAATGTTTGACAAGAAGACAAGGAGAGCATTGACTTTCATCAATTCGTCAGTGAAAGACCACATCATTACCTACATTAGTGATGTAGTTACGCAAGACATTAATGATTGAAGGAGCAGTTTGAGACATCAAATCCATCAATATTATGTTTCCAAAGTCAAAGTTGAATATTGTCCTGTTAAAAATGCAGCAAAAAGACTCCAATAAACTTTTGAAATGATGGAGGAAGCTCCTTGGATAGATCCAATTGAGATCCAATACCAAAAACACCATCCAATTTAGTGTTTACTAGTAATTCCTTGGCTTTAACTCCACTATAAGGCTCCAAATCTTGCAATTCCCTTCACATGTGTGAGTGTCATAGGCAGAGGACAGTACCTCAACTCTCTAATCAATCTCACAAATGCAAAAAACCAAATGCAAATGGCAAATATCAAGCATACAGATCACCAACAACAATGATAGAAGGAAAACCAAATTTTTACTCATACATTGATGGAGAAACCATCACATATTTATACGTTGTTGGAATTTGATGCTGAGTCTTAAATTTATTTGTTAATGAGCATCCTAAAAACTTTACAAAACCCAAAAAACAGAAGGCTCAAGTTTTTCAGAAGATCGAAAAATCCAGTATCGGATTTTTCTGACCCAATGTCAAGCCTAACAAACAGAGATTTTCCGACCTTGGATCGGATCCGGATTGACGAGGTAGAATTATTTGGACATCTTCGACCCTGGAGCGGGTCGAATCGGGTCTGATTTTTCCTACCCTGACTATATTTTTGACCCAGTGTAAAAATTGATCCTTTGTATATTTTTGATACTTTGTAAAGTTCGATACTGTCAGTCTAAAATCTGACCGAACGACTTCGTGTTGACAGTCCACCTACATTGTACATACAATTATAGTTATAAGGAGGTTGTAATAACTGTAGAAAATATCAGTTATAGATTTTTTTGAGTAGTATATCAAGATAAGTATCTTCATTAGAAAACTTCTTCTGATCTTATGATATCTAAAACATCTGATAATTGTTTCTATCAATTCATTCAAATAGTTTCGTTGCATGTGTTATCACACACAACAATCAGAATTCTCACTTTGTAGTCAACGTTATCACGCTCAACCAGCTGAAGTTTCACTTCATGCGATTGTACTCCTTGTTTACTATTAATTAGAGTACATTTTGTCTCCACTCAGCTGTTGTTCCATTGTGCGTTATTTATTCCTTCATTTTAAACGTTCTGTTGCTAACTGTGGTGCTTCCGATTCTACTGCCCACTCGCTCAAGCTTCCGCTCACAAAGCCACTAATTTACGACATGGTATTAGAGCGGCCAGTTCAGTAATCTGCACATTGTCTGCAGATTATCAAGACTTATCTCTACCAAGTCGTCATTCTAGCAAGCGCGCAACCAAAATATTCTGAAATTGTTGTATCTACCAACGATCTCACTCAACTAGAATGGATCTACCTACTAGTTCTTCTGTCATCGAGAGACTCGATGGAAGTAACTACCATCTTTTTTCAAAATGAAGACCATACTATTAGCTAAGGAACTGTGGGACACCATTGATAGCACAGAGGTTAAACCAGAGGGTGATGCAGCCACCATCACCAAATGGAGACTAAAAGATGGCAAGGCATTTGCCTACATCACTCTCAACATCGGAGACACTCAAATCATTCACATAAGTGTTGTTCAGACTACCAAGGATGCATGTGACATCCTAGCAACTCTCCATGGTATCAGCGATACCACATCCAAATTACATTTGAGGAAATAATTCTTCAACATAAAGTTGTCTGAAGCATAAAGTGTCTCGAGCCATGTCATCACTTTTAAAACCCTTCTAGAGCAAATGGCTGAAACTGGCTCAGTCATTGAAGATTCTGATGCTGTTATGACTCTACTTTTGAGTCTTTCTGATTCCTATGAAAATTGGGTCCTAGCAATTTCGACCCAAGAGCACCTCACTCTTTCAAGAGTAATTTTGATGCCTCTACAAGAGGAAGTCAGAAAATCTGCAACCTCCTCAGGTTCAAGGTTGGATACTCAAGCTATGTATTCAAAAAATCAGAAGTTTAGATGAAACAGATCTACACAGTCAGATTATCCTAACAAAAGGAGCAACATGCAGTCTGGGTCGAATTTTTCCTCAGGGTCAAACTCTGGTCCAGGGTCGAATTTTGAGTCTTCATCATTCCAGCCAAAGCAGAGCCTATTCTACAAATACTATAAGAGAACTGGCCATCTTATCAGGGATTGAGAACTTTAAAATTCAACAATGAGAAGAAGAAGCAGTTCCAACAACAAGCAAATTCTGCTTCAGCCAGTTTTTTGATCCAGCAACAAAATAACGACATTGGGGGGGGGGGGGTTAGGGCATGGCATTGTGAGCCTCGATAACCTTGGCCAAAAAAATGGGTGGAAGGGGGAATACTTGAGGGAGTGCACTCCTAGCCCCACTCCATCCAATGATCCAATGGTGATGGATGTGGCTAAGGGAGATGGAAGATATGTGCCGCATTGGATTCTTTACATGTGTTAATAAATGCACATAATAATAATTATCCACGTTGTAGATATAATGCCCTAGAATATAGATACAAACAAAATACTTAGATTTGTAGCTAAGGACAAAATATTTAGATTCAATCCATGACGAGGTTCGTTATTTTCAAGATCTTATTAGTCTTTACATTTTCAAGGCCAAATTTGACAACCAATGATATTTGCAAGGAACAAGTCCCATTGTTATATTGTAGGTGATGGTGGTCCCCAAAATTAATCGGGTTTTCCATTTATTGAAAAATTGAGTTTACACATTACATGAATGCAAATCTTTGTCTTAGGTGACACCTAATCTATACTTCATTTATGTAAGATTTGAGTAGATACATTGTAGGAAAATGGTGCAAAAGATTACACTCGATCCTACCTCTCCACCCTAGATCATGATGAGGCACATAGTGACAAGTGCCAAGATGCTATTCTTATCATACTATTGTTACCCTCTCCACCCTAGGTATCAAGAGGCACATATTGACAAGTGTTTGATTTTACTCCTATCATATTATTGTCTTTGGTCCAAGTACGCCCACGGGAGTATGAGACCTTGGCAAGAATCTGACCTGGAAATGCACAATTACTTTTTGAGCTACTAAATTTTATGCAGACTTTGTGCACCCTTTGAATGTTCAATTTTGAGGTGCATTTAATCATGCAAAGAATGCAATGCTATGATTTAAGGGGAATGAGACTCACGTTCAACAAAAATTTTAAAAAAAAATTCGTGATATTTGTTAAAAATGCAAAAAATTTCAGGGAGAGTATTCATATATGATCAATTATAAAACAAATTTTAAAAGCAAATTGCAGCCACACAAAAAAATTCAATCTATAGTACAATCCATTATAAGAAGTGTAAAATGTTGATAATAGATTTTCACCCACTAAATGGAGACAACCTTGCCATCCTTTAGGTGTGGGATAAAATTTTCTAGTGAAATTTAATTAGTTTGCAATTATGAAAGTACGGTGAGGCCAACATAGCCCAAAATTATCTTGTTCTAATGTTTAGTATGCATTGTAATTATATTACGGATCAAGATGCGTTGCATTTTTGGAAGCTTCTAATTTTGAACTTGTAGCTAATGAACAACAAATAGTGCAACATTTATTAACGAGTTTATAGATGTTTTGCCTTCTAAACTACCTCATGAATTACCACCCATGAGAGTCACAAACCATTGGACAGAGGTGTTGTTGAGAAGCCAATCTATCTTTTGCCAATCTTACATGTTTAACGAAAAAGAGTAGGATGAGGTGTGACAAATAGGAGAATATCTAAACTAGGTCATATTTGACCTAGACTCACTATGAAGCACTTGCACTATCAAAAAAATAAGAAGAATGAGGATATTCTTATGTACATGCATTATAGGTGGTTAAATAAAGTTTTTATAAAAAATAAAGACCAACTACGTAAAATGCATGACCTTTTGTACTGTGTTGGTAGAGCTCAATATTCTATTAGGATTGATATTCTTTTAGGCAGTTGAAAATTTTCTTGGATAGTACTAGTTTTTTTTTTTGTCAAAATTTTATTAAAAATTATGCTAAAAAGGCTGCACTTCTTAAATGTTCATTAAAAGAGGGTGAGAAGCAAAAAATAAAGGCCTAGTCAACCTATTACATGAAACAATAAACTAGATAAAAACTTTCAAACTCTTAAGGATCTAAAATATTCATCTCTCATTTTGATGAACGAGGATCCAAAATGACCTTAGATTGTGAAAACGTCATCAGAATCACAAGAGGATAAACTAGTGGCCTTTGTAAGTAGAAAATCAATTGATCTTCAAACGAAATATACATTGAGAACTTAGTGTCATTTTCTCTTATAGTAACAAGTTTATAGTCTATACTAGTTGCTAGCCTCTAACCTTCTTTTTTGTAATCAGTCTAATCTAAGGTGCAATATGGTCAAATGGGCTAAATTAATGTAGGAATTATATTTTGAAATATGATATATTAAGGGGCTACTAATAAGGTGGTTGATGGCCTTAGTCAGATAAGTGAAGTCAATGAATTTTCTTTCAAAGAGACTTCTACAAATTTTTATCTTTTATTCAAAAGATGCAAAACACTATCATATCTTAATCATATAGGACATGAAATAGAAACAAGCATCATGCACAATAGTGATATGACTAAATTGCAAGAAATTATGTCCAATGAGAAGGGTAAAAAAATACTAAATCAATATTCCATTCAAAAATGGAGTTTTGTTCAAAGATGGGAAGAAATGTATGCTAAATGATGATACCACTAAGAACTAAATCTTATAGGAGTGATAGAGCCCCATGTGCTAGACATCCATACAAAAACAAAAATATCATCACTTGCATCATCTAGCTAAAATAAAAGTAGAATCACCATGTTACTATACTTCGGGTGTCGACTAGGACCAGTTGTCCTCATGACGAGGCAGTCGACGGGACACACGTCCTGTCAACGACAACTCGGGCCATGTATGGATTGCCAAAAGAAAAAGCTATATCACCAAAGAGTATTGGAGTTAATGTCAATCAGTTTAAGTGTGAAGGTTCAATATGGAATGAAGAGTAACGGTGCAAAATGATTGCGCTTGGTATATGACAACCGTTGTCTGATCAGATTCTGAGGGGTCAAAGACGTCCGTGATATGTCAGACTGAGTGAACGAGCGCGACAAGTAAATAGGTTAGTGTAATCAAGTCACAACACACAAACACCTACGTTAGACACAGATGATAAAAAAAAATGTTGCTTGTATATTACACTGAATCCTTGTCATAAAATAAGAGCAACATAAAATTGTTATCGCCTGAGATGTGGCGTAACGCAAATGCTAAATCTTCCGCTCTATCGCACACCACTAAATGAGATTTGGAGATGTATTTATACACATTGTTCTTTACAAAAATTGTTTAACTAATTTATAATTAAAAGACTAGTTTAGTCTGAAGTGTGTACTTGGTCATGAAATAATGTACAACGTCATCTATACAAGCGTACATCAATTAGGTTTGAACTTTGCTTCACGAGCGTGAGAAAATGGCGCTTATTGCAACCATATGTTGACCACAATCGCCATCTTGCAGTTTCCTTGTGGTACCTTGGGCGGTAGCATGCGGTTTCCTATGGCCAATGGTCTTCGTATAGTGACCGTAGGTTTTTT
>MU834474.1:0-46689 GCA_029204225.1 Diphasiastrum complanatum | reverse complement strand
GACTGATCGTTGCAGACGTCCACACTCATCAACGTGATTGTTTCCAATTGTTACAGTTCCATGTTCTTGCGCAGCATCGACGCCTCCGAGGCAGGGAGATGCATTCGGCCGAGTACATTTACGGCATCATTCGACAGCAGCCGAGAGGATAGGTCGCACCACCAGCGTGTTGTCCAGGTATAAAATTCTTTCATTATTTGCTTGCTTCATGTTGCTGCTTGATGTTGATACAATAGTTCTGGCGTAGTTTTTCGATCATTGCAATGTGTTTCCGAGAGCTGTGACTGATTCGAGTTGAACGTATCGTGAAAGGTTGTGAAGGACAGATGGCGTCCAACTGCCTAGCGGTATAGGGGGAGCGTCTTATGGGCAGACTACCCCTCCATTGTCTGGACCTCCATAGCGCCGCACCTCTCTTCTGGGACCTCCTCTCTGCATTCCATCGGCACTTGTGGTGCGGTCGTGGACTTCATCACCAGCAGCAGCGCCGCATGACGGCACTTTTCCGCACATTCAGCAGGTAACCTGCGACTTACTTTTTGGCTCGTCAAGATGCTCTTTTTTTTTTGCTCGTTTCATGTGTGCCTCTCATTCCGTTGTCAATGCAGGCTCGACTTGAAGAAGGCCCATCTCGCACCCGCTTCGCCTACCAGTTCATTCAGGCTTGAGCGGGCTACACCAGCTCAAGGGTGAATTGCGGCACATGGCCACTTCGGCAGAGTTCACCGCCATGGGACCTGTCCACGACCCCAGAGGGCTTGGCCTTCCACGAGATCTTATTCACGGAGCCTTTCTGGGTGGATATGCAGCAGCTCATGGACGTCATGCGCCCCATCTACTCTGTTTAGAGACTCATTGAACGCGAGGGGTGCACGATGGCCTCATTACGAGTTCATGGACCACGTAGGCGAGTCTCTCCAGCGTTTCTGAGCTGGACCCTTCCAGGGTATAACTTTTTTTCCGTCTCACCATCCTTATTCCATTTCGCACTCTATTTCGTCTTACTGCCGCAACACGATTGGTATGTAACTGTTGCCTCCACGTGGTTTGGTCCACAGGTTGGAGCCTATCAGGGACGCTTGTGGGCAGCGGCGATGGGATAAGTTTCACCGGGCCCATTCACAGTGTGGCCCACATACTGCATCCGCTGTTTCAGAGCGAGAGGCAGTACGACGATGCAGAGCTACGTGCGGACTGGTTCGCATACATCCACCTCCTCAGCAGCGACACTGGATTCCGCAGCAGGCTCGAGGTGCAGAGGCTCGGTTACAGGTAAACTCTTGATCTATCGCACGCTGTCGTTCGTTCAATTTCCCTGCGTGGGCTCAAGTGTACTCAAGCATATCGTTGCTCAACTGCAGGCACTCTCTGGGGCTGTTCGGCGAGGACCTTGCACGTGTTCGAGAGAACAGGCTCTTGCCTTGTATCATGGTGGGAGAGCTACGGCGCCAGACAGCCAAACCCTGAGGACGCTCGCGCTCCGAGTCCTTTCACAGGTACGTTGTCTTGTCTCATTCATACCAACCAGTTTTCCGCATTTTCTCTACAAGGTCAGTACTCACTCGAGTTGTTGCCAATTAATGCAAGACTGTTCTGCTTGCGTGTGCGAGCGGAACTGGTCAGCGTTCAGCCTTGTTCACACGAACAGGCGGAACCGTCTGACGACGGAGCGGTGCAATGACCTGGTGTACTGCAACACCAACACCAGAGTGGTTCGACGCATCACGGAGAGCATGAGGGCAGGAGGCGCACACGCCCTACTACTGCAGGTATATTTTGTTGCTCTGTCGTTTTGCTTTCGTATTGGTTTGAGACATTCAATTTAATGCCCTCACGGTTGCTTCGGCTATTCTCACGAATGATTGACTTGTGCAGGTCAATCCCAACGAGGTGCCTGGTTGCAGAGCGGCAGATCACGAGCCAGAGGTTGATCCGGACGATGCTGTTTGGCGTGCTCTGCGGGGTGATCCCGAGGATGATGTCGATGCTGATGAGACCACCACCCTCCCTGCTGACGTTCATTGCCCTCCTCTGATGATGAGCCCACATATGATTCAGACGAGACGGTCGACCTAGCAGGGGATGGTCCACGTGCCCCACCCAGTACCCCCGCATCACGCCCCCTTTCAGATGATGGTTGGTCAGAGTTTGCGAGGGAGACAGAGGCTGTTTCCCAGAGACATATAGGGCAGAGACGACTCGAGCATCACAGGCAGGCAGTTCCACCCGCCCCCGTGGCAGAGGGAGACCCCCAGGCAGGAGTGTACCACAGAGGGTTCCTTCTAGCAAACCCAGAGGCAGGCCAGCCAAGAGGGGACGCACTGATGATTCTTCTAGTCGTCTCTTGGCAGGCGTTGGCCCAGACTTAGAGGAGTCCCAGATGCCTCCAGACTCCCAGCCAGACTTTGTATTTGACACCCCTGCAGATGCATCTGGCACACAGAGGGATGATTTGTTTAGCGCAGACTTGTAGATACTGATACACATTTTAGCATCATGTACAGTGGCATCAGATGAGATGTATATATTTTTTTACAGTCTATTTGTGTCATGGCTAATTTATCATGGTTGCTTACAAATGGTTAGCTCTGTGAAGTTTGAATGGTTAGTCAAAAATGGTTTGCTCCGTGCAAGATGAAGAGAGAGAGAGAGAGAGAGAGAGAGAGAGAGAGACTAGCACATCTGCATCTCATTCAAAACATATGCATCATGTTCAACCATTTAACACAACACCCCAAACCCTAACAAATCACCCTGAACTCACAACCCCACAGCCATAACCATCAAAACAAGCCACAAGCATAATCATCATCCATAAACAACAT
Source organism: Diphasiastrum complanatum (assembly GCA_029204225.1). Classification (NCBI taxonomy): domain Eukaryota; kingdom Viridiplantae; phylum Streptophyta; class Lycopodiopsida; order Lycopodiales; family Lycopodiaceae; genus Diphasiastrum; species Diphasiastrum complanatum. The sequence goes on along the minus strand of MU834474.1, from coordinate 43,864 downwards.
CAACCCCACCCACGTCCTCATTGTGTCATAGGCATTGCACCACAGGTATGTGCAGATTCAACATCAAAGCTACACTTGTGCAGCATACACTTAAACCTGCGTAGAATGTATTAATGGTCCAGGAATACAGGCGCGGGGGTTCGTGGAGCAGGTACTGTAAATTTCGACATCGTATTGTAGCGAGTTGGAGTAGTGCCATAACTAATTAGTAAGCTGTTGAAGTTCATCCGGGAAGAAACCGATCCCCTAAACCGAGTCACAGTAGTGTATAGCTTGTCACTCTTCTGGTGAGCCCTAATATCCCCCAGAGACTTCTGCTCCTGAGAGCTTGTCACTCTTCTGGTGAGCGTTCACCTCTCCCCAATCCTCTGGCGAGCGTTCACTTCTAAACCCCAAACCAGTAATATGTTTGCCATACAAACCTTCACTCGAAACCACTCTCAGATCTTTCTTTGCCGCTTTTTTGGAGCTTAGTTCCCAATGAAGGTTCGTAATAATTTATGAACTGCTCACTGGCCATGTTGCTTAGTAATACTGAGGTTATGAGAGGCATGGCCCAGTGGTTAGGTCTGTTGCAAATTTTTTTGCAAATTTTTTTGGTATTGTTTCCTATTTTTAACAAGAGGACGCAAGTGGGTGCCAGACACCCTCTGATAATTAATTCTGGGGGAAAAACAGGGGCCATAAATTGTTTTTATTTTGCTTTTGGGATGGGGGCCAGTGTAGGCAGGTGCCTGTATTTTTTTTTTTTTTTTGAAAAAAAAAAAATTTGAAAAAAATTGGACGCGTCCAGACACGGACGCACCCCTGGCGCGTCCGCATCTGCCATCCGCTTCCTTATATTATAGTACCTCGTGGTACCGCCGGTACGGTACTGCCCTGGGATCCGCGGTACCAGGGCGGTACCATTTTTGATATTTTTTTTATTTTTTTATTATATTTAATAATTTTTTTTTGTCTACTACTTACCAAAAAAGGACAAAAAAATGGAAAAAAAAAAAAAAGGAGTACTGGGTATAAAAAAAAAGGGTACAGTACATGGTGCAGGGGACTGGTGCAGTGGCACATGGGCACTATGGGTGAGCAGACCATGGGGCCAATGGGAGACCAACACAGGGGGGGAGCATCACATGGGGGCAGGTACAGAGGCACATGGGCACTGTGGGTGAGCAGACCATGCGGCCAATGGGAGACCAACACATGGGGGGAGCATCACATGGGGGCAGGTACAGAGGCACATGGATGGATGATGGGGATCCACATGGCCGATCAGGCTGTGGGGATAAATTGGCACTCACAATGCCATTGTGGTTGGCATTTTCAGAGGTTGTGAGAGAGCTAGTGATAGACAGTGAGAGAGCAAGCGAGAGCCGGTGACAGGCTGTGAGAGGTTGTTTGAGAGCCAGGGTGCTGTGAGAGGGTGTTCAAGGACCAGGGTGTTGTGAGGAGAAGGTCGATCGAGATGGCAGAGCGCATACCACCGAAGCCCGAGGGCGAAGCCAGGAGGAAGCTTGAGGAAGATATCCGAAGGCACAACGAGAGACATCGGAAGCAAGAGGCAGATATCCGAGAGATGCTGCGACAGACTCGACAGAGAAATCCGGAACCGGAGCCACCCGCCCCCGCTGTGGATCATGTCCCCGCTGTTGAGCTGGATCTGGATGAGCAGATCGGAATGAATTTCACACGACGGCAGCTCATCATGGTCAGGGAAAGGGCGGCCAGACGTCGGGCTAACCAGGAGGCAGCTCGGGCTAACCGGGAGGCAGAGCAAGAGCGACAAAACAATGCACCAGACAAGGGCCAGGAGTCGGTGGAGGATCAGTGAGGGATGTTTAGAATAGATAGGGTCCAGCCGGCGGACTGTTGCTATGTAGTTTTCGGCAGTTTATGGTGCAGCAAATAACTAGATGGCTGCTTAAAAAAATGACAATATATGTGATGTTATCTTGATACAACGGTTGAATATATACATAGTTGTTTTTTGTGCAACGCGAGCCTGGTCATGTAAGATGCAATGTCTGTAATTTTTTTCAATGCAGATGTATTACATGTGTTTATGAAATGTCGTTTGGGGTGTAGGGATGATTGTTGTGCTCATGATGTAGGTGCATATATGTGAAGCTAGCATTCACTTCAAACGAAATTAAATGAAAATAGGATTCACACACGCACATAGAATTCGACATAAAATAAAGCATCACATGTACAGAGCGATATACGCACAATGTGCAGCAAATAATGTAGGCCAAACACTGTATATAATGTGAAAAATCATCTGAGTACAATGGTAGACCGTCTGCTAGAGACAAACTACTGAAACTAAAACAACAGAGCCACAATCAATGCTCTGGCTCTGACTCAGACGAATGCTCTGGAGACAACTCAGGGCCCCGAGCTGACTCTCGCACTCGATATCTCTGCCTGTCTGGAACTGGCATGGGCTGTGTATCCGAGGGGGAAGACTCGTCATCCTCATCCTCCCAATCAGCCTCCGCATCAGCCCCCAAGCAGGCCAAACCAACAACACCTGCTCCAACTGGCTGTGATACTGCACCTCTACCTGTACCTGGAGCCCTGCGTGGTCGTCCTCTCCTCCCTTTTTGTGCCTTGCCTTTCTTGTTCGGTGCACCCTTGGGCCTTCCTGGTCTCTTGCGGACAAGAGGAGCTGTCAATGCCTCCCCCATGCAAATCACCTGGCTGGCTAGGCTGGGCCCAAGCTGAGGCCGGCTGGGATAGGGAAGCAAAAGAAGGAACTCCCTGTGCAACTGAGCGAGGAGGATGAGCTTGTGGAGTGTGTGCTCGTGGGGCTGCTGCAGGTGGAGGAACTGGAGGCGAGTACAGTGGCGATATGTACTGAAAGGGGCGTTGTGGTGGCCGGTACTGGTAGATCCTGGGTGCTGCCAAAGGAGGAGGATGTGACGTGGGTGCTGCCACCGGAGGAGCCACTGTGGATGTGGGCGCTGCAAGAGAAAACCTGGGCACAGATGGTGGCCTGCCATGGAGACCTGGTGCACGGCGATGGAGGGGCTGTAGGCCTAAATGGCATCGGTGGCACTGGAGGAGCTGTGCGATGCACATACACCCTCTGAGGAGCTGGAGGAACTGTAGCCACCTCATGCGGCTGCTCTGGCTGGGACTCTGTGTATGGCATGCTGGCAAGAGATGATGGGGGCGCCCTGACACTCGACATCTGCTGGGCCTCTGAATCCAATGTGGCAACCAAGTCAGCCAGCTGGGCATCCGAATACAAATGCTCTGGGCTCTGGGACTCATCCTGTGCACCAGCATCTAAATCATCTTGTGCACCAACCTCTGAATCATCCTGTGCACCAACCCCTGAATCAACCCAAGCCTCATCCCGTGCCTCATCATGTGCACCCTGTAGACCCTGCATGGCCTCCCAATCTGTGCAATGAAAGTCATCAGGTGCCTCCTCTGGTGTGTTGTCGTAGTAACGGCCATGACTCTGTGTTGTACGCATCCAAACATCTGCGAGACTAGCATCTAAACCACTCTGCCCTCTATCAAGAGCCTCCTCCATCATGTCGACATAGGTAGGTCTGCCACTGGCCCCCCCTGTGTGCCCTGCCTGTCTGCCGGTATAACCTGTGCCATGTGTCCCACCTCTGCCACGTGATGCACCTGTGACCCCTGCCCGTGGCGTGTGCCCTGCACCTGTATAATCTGCCTCATCCCTCTCTGGTTTGGCAAACACAACCCGAATGGGCTCATCCTCTAACACTGGCTCATCTGCCTCATACAATGGAGGCTCTCTGTGCTCAAGCCCAAGCTCTCTCTCTCTCTCATCTCGGCAAGCTCCCTCTCTCTCTCTGCCATCAACTGTGTGCCCAGGTCATCTCCAGGCATGGGATGGGTGCTGTCCGTAGGCAAGTCAACCTGGCGCTCCAAATCTGATATCTTCGTCTGCAAGGTTTAAAATTTGCATGTCAGAGAGACAACTTTATCAAGAAATGAAACCAACATACCAGGAGTCAACCAACATGCTATGAAAGATTAGCTTATCACCTGCAATGCGCTCGTAATGGTCGGAAGTCTCCTGGCGAGACGTGCCCGCTCCAACTGACTCACTGACAACCGGTTTCTTCTCCTCGTGTGAATGAGTGCCCATGTGCTCCAATTACGCTCACACACGGAGGCGGCACAGTCCTGTGGTGCATGCATTGAAATACTTCAGCACATTGTGGCAGAGGTGGAACTTCAACGAAACACAAAAATGGAGGATAAAATGAGATGCATACCTGAGAAAGGACATGCAGTGCAAGACGCTGTATAGATGGGTATGTGCTACCGAACATGGTCCACCAGGTAATGGGTAGCTGCCTCCTCTCTGGATCCTGGGCAGCCGGGTGTCCGAATGTGCCCATGCCGAAACGAAATGCAGCGAGCTCCTCCATGAGCCTGATAGGGTCCAAACCTATGTGTGGACCCACCCTGTGAATGTACTGAAGCCAATCGGCCTCGAGCTCCCTGTCTGTGATTTGTGTCGGAGAGAGGAAGAGGGGATGCAGCATGTGTGCAACGCTGTGGATACTCCTGTGGAAGTAGTTCCACCGCGTCTCCCATATGAACTTCAGCTCTGTCATCCTGCAGGTGAGGGGCATGTGGTTTAGGGCATTACGAAAAATATTAACATTGACAGAAAAACAAACTAGCAAGTACTGAAAAGATAAAGGTCAATTACAACATTGTACCGCTTACCTCTCTGGCTGCAAGATGGGCAGCTGCAGGAACTGCCCAATCCGGTCCATGAGCTCGTACACCAGTCCAAGTGTCGACCCCTCGCTGTCAGCCATGCGGAGCACAATGTAGAGTGGTCGAAGTAGTCTTGACAATGTCTGTGCATCCCTCCAGAACTGGCTCCCCTCACCGTGGAAGAAAAGTGCTCCCCATCCTCAGTGTGCGGAAACGTACTGGCACCCCAAAGATCACTGGCAACCATCTGTAGAAGCTGGGCCCTGCACCTGATCAAACGGTCGATGACCACCAAGTCGAATGCAAAGCGTGTGGGGGCTGGCTTACGGAGGTCCAGATGGCTGAACACCTGGAACATGGCAAGAACACGCCTCTTTCTGGTGACAAAAGTCACCAGGAAGAGGGCCTCCCAGACGATGGCTCTAACCCAGGGAAGTGCTCCAATGTCCCCCATCAGAAGGTCTATGTCGTGGGTTGCACAGGGGGTATGAACAATATGAGGGAACTCAGCCTCTAGCAGTACACCCATCTGAATGCAATTCGTGGCATTGTCCGTCACCACCGTGACGACATGTTGTGGGCCTATGGCTAGGATGGAAGACCTGATGACATCAAACATGAACTCTGCAGATATGACTCTCCCCCCCCTTGCTGCAATACACTGCCCTCAAAAACTGTGTGCCCATGCAGCTAGAGACCAGTATGTTGAGGATCGGCCTCCTCCTGACATCAGTCCAGCCATCGGACATGATGCTGCAACCGTAAGTGGCCCAGTGCCGACGTAGAGGCTCCATCTCTCTAGACAAGGACTCAACCCTATCCCTCAGCATGTGTGTGCGGACAACCTCTGAACTAGGGACTCTCCAGCTAGGGCTGACAGACTGTGCAAGGCGGAAGGCCCTTCTGAAGGGCTCAGAGTCGGTGATGGCAAAGGGCGGGTTCAGCTCGTAAATCAGACTGGCCATGGCCTGTGTGGCCTCTCTGTCCATGTGCGGCTGATGCGCGCCGCAAATGGTCTGCTGCACAAGGGCTCTCCCTGGTGGGCGACGGGTGGCGGACCTCCAGCACGGTGCACCAACCGTGACGGGAATGGACGATGACGCGACAGGCTGGGCACTGGTGGATGCATCGGCTGTAGACGTGGAATGGGAAGAGTAGGATGCACTGGCAGGGATGGGTGCAGCAGCATAGGTGGGGTGCACTGGTGGAGGGACAACATCTGGCATGGGGTACAAAAACTGCTGGCTGAGGAGGTCATCCGGATGGGAAGGGAAGGAAGAAGGGATCTCTTCCACATCCTCGAAGGCCCGCCCAGTAGCATCCTGGGCCTGCTTGGGTGGCGGAGAGTCCATGAGAAAGTCGTAGACTGGTGGAGTGCGAGCAACAGTGGGTGGTGGTGGAACCGCAGTGGCAACTAGCGGACGCGATGGGACGGGATCCACCGGAATCTGAGCAGATGGGGGTGCGTGAGGCAGAACTGTCTGAGGGGGATGAGGGGCAAAGGGACCGGAGGAGGATGCACTCCCTCTCCTCGTGCGTGCCAGCCAAGCAGGCAGCAACTCTGGGTCAGCCACATAAGGAGTGGTGCAAAATCGGAGAATGCCCTCCGAAATGGTGTTCTCCCCTGCCACGAGCCGCGGCCCGTAGGTGTCCAGTAGTCGCTGCTTGTCGGGGACGGTCATGATGCCACAAGGGGCAGCATTCAAGGTGGCACCATTTTTGGCGCGTGCACCGAGCAGATGGCCTTTAAGGCGAGTGAAGGATGCAGCAAACTCGACGAGACAGTATCGGCAGCGCACGATCTTCTGACCGGTCTTGTTGGCCTTGTCGGCAACCCGCCTGACAATGTCTACCTCGTCCCACAGACCGGAAGGTCGGATTGCACCATTGCGATGGAGAAAACTAAGGACAAAACGCTGGAAAAAAAACAGCAGGGTACACTGTGTGAGAGACGCTGAAAATGGACGAAGGCAGGTTCTTGCAAATCAGATGCAAGGCAGGGCGGTCTGTGGGCGAAGGGCGACACAAATCAGACGCAAGGCAGGGAAGGCAGGGCAGCAAAACCAGTAGCGAAGGCAAGGCAACGATGGCTGGAAAAAAATTGGGAGAGAAGAAGCGAGGGGGGCGGGTAGATTAGGTTTAAAAAAATTTGAAAAAATATTAAATATTAATTATATTAATATATTATGGTACCGCGGTACCAATACGGTCCCGCGGTATCGGGATCCGCGGTTCCCAGTACCGCGGGACCTATGATATATATATATATATATATATATATATATATATATATATAGAGAGAGAGAGAGAGAGAGAGAGACAATGAGGGAACATGTGTCATATCTCTTCAGTATGGTTCATTATGGTTTCAGCCATGATTCAGCCATGATTCAATACGATTCAGTTCAATATGATTCAATATGGTTTCTTACTCATTTTGACCTTGATAGATAGTAGATAGCCAATAAAGCAGTTTAGGGTTTTGCTTAGTTTGGCATGGTTCAATGTGTGTTTCACTGCGTTTCAGTAAGGGTCAATGCCAAATGTCCATTCAACAGCATATTTGGAATTTTTGTCAATCAGGTTTATGCAACAAATCAAGATTTCACCTAACTGCTTGTGGCGGACCAGAATCCACTGCAAAATTGTCTATCTACAATCCTCTAATTTTTCTCTCTCTACTGATACCCATATTGGGTGGTTTAAAAAAAAAAAAACAATTCGCAGCGAATCGCTGATTTTCTGGACAGCGATACTCGAATTACGATTCAAATCGCGATTCCAAATTCATTAGTGCAACTATGATATATATTTATTTATTTATTTAATTATTTCTGTGGCAGGTCGCGGCTGCCAGCAGCAAGGCCAGCTGGCAGCTCAAGGGGGGCCTGCTGCCCTCGCTGGCAGCCAGCGGGGCACCCAGGTCAGGCTGCCCAGCCAACAAGGCCACCAGGCCCTCGCTGGTAGTCAGCGAACCTGGCTGTCGGCTCCCTGAACTACCATGTGCCCGGATGGGGGGGGGGATGCCCTCTTGTGACCGTAAGGCATGCAAAGAAAGAAAGGGAGGTGTGGTGGATTGCCACACTCTTTCAATTCTCATATTTCAAATTTCTCTTGATTGTTTTTCCTCAAGTTTTGTGGCAACTATAGCAATACCACATTAGGAGAGGCTATTGGAATTCTTGGAATTTGGTATAGTTGCTCCAGGCTGAAGATTTTGTACTCCTCCTTTTGCAAGTTTCAACTCTCTTCTTTCTTCTATTACTTATGGATCCTACCCAATCTAAGCCAATTGAAGCAATGACTTCTACGCCTACTATGGATGCAAAAGCCCTTATGCTAGCAATCAATAATTTACAGCAACAGATTATTGACATGCAGGCAAGGCATAATAGGGAGCATCAAGACTGGAGGGTTTTGGCGCAAACCAGGAAAGCTTTGCACCATCCTCTATTCACGCCCAATCACTTTTTTGGCAACAAGAAAGATAGGTCCCCCAATGTTGTAATTTGGTGATTGTATCAATACTTTACAACAACAATTTATTGACATCCAGGCAAGGGATAATAGCGAGCATCAAGAGTGGAGGGATTTGCTGCAAACCAGGAAAGCTTTGCACCATCCTCTCTTCATGCCTAGCAATTGCCATTTTTTCAACAACCTTCGCATCTTCGCAAAGTATACCAATGAGTTCTACATTATTCCAATAAGCTACTGTGAAAGGTGCGAGGGTTCCTGAGCCATAGAAGGTCGGTTATCTGTTATTTGGTGAGTATAGATTGAAATGATCCAATTTAAGAAAGTCTTTTGAAGCTGCCCAATTTTCCACATTATGTATCTCGTGTGTTTTAAACAAGTTAAAGAGATAACATAAGAACAAATAATGACAAATTTTCTCCTATTTTAATTTTCAGCCAATCGACACAAGAATCCACAAATGAGAAGAATGAAGTATCGGCTATCATGGAAAGAAATTTTAGAAGGTTCACTACATTCAAGTTGTGTAAGGTTGGAGCTGCTAAGCATCAAATATCTTCAAATAACAAGAGTGCGCAAGCAAGGTTATTATTTCACAAGATGAAGCTTACTTGTCAACATCAATTCCATTTCGCCCATTTGCAACAATATCAAATAGAAATCGTTTTTCACTGTGAAGCTGAAAAACACCACTCATCAGTACGGTGTTTTATTGTAAATTGTGGTATCAGTTAGGTCCAGAATGTCAAATTCTTGTCTAAAGATGTGTTCTGAAAAATCAAAGCATAGTAGGTACCCCAAATGTCAACTCATGTCACACTTGAATATTTTTAAACCCCCTACAATACTCTTCAAATACAGTCTCGTGACCTTACTTGATGTTGAGAGGAACCTGAGCTTGCAAGTATCATCGACTGCAAGAGCAGAAAAAATCGGTAAATTTTCATTGTAAGAACAAAAAACTCAAGGAAGATATTGCTTATGATTAACTGTAGTGATGTAGTTCAAATATAAACATCTATACCTCACAGAAGCAAGCTTAAATCAAGCTTTGATGTTGCAGCGAAACAATGCTTTAAAATATGTAAAGCAAGGATTTCAAATCAGCATACATCAAGTGCTTTATATGAATAACTAGGCATCACATCCTGTGAAAATGGAAGCTTTTTCTCACCTTCACCCTCTTTAGATCTCCATGATCAATGTCAATGTTGTGTTCATCAACTATATGGTCTACCATCATCACTGACATTCTTTCATGGGACCTAAACATAACGATAAAATACAAAGTATTCAATGTTCTGTTCTAAGGCAAAGACATTCTCTTCATTAGTAGTGTTTACATCCACTATGTGAATCAAAAAGATCAAACCATGCTAACAATATCCTTAAGACACCATGTAGTCAAGCAAACCTAGAGCATAAAAGACAATAGTTATGAAAAATAATCAACAAACCCACCATTCGATACCAGGCGCAACTCGAGGAAGAAATTCATTATCAAAAACATGACTAAAGGGTCCATGACCCACATCGTGTAGCAGACCTGTAAGCAAAACATGTTGTGAGCTTTTCCATAGCTTATCATTGAAGAACAGAATTAGAATTAGAATCCATGTAAATGTGATGAATTTCTGCTGCAAAATGCAATATTTTATGAGATACTTGTGGTTACAAAATAGAACACGTAAATTGTGAAGATAGCAATTTGCTGATTTTAGGCTAATACTACAAACAACTACAAAGTTGATAATACAAGAAGGATATATGTATCTTGATTCATTCCAATGATATTTGTAGGAGATAAACCTGCAAGCTTTACGCACATGACATCAGAACGATCAATATCAAGGTCCTCTCCCTGAAATCCAAGAGCAGATTAGCCTTACTTAGGGTCAATTGTACATGGAGACAAATTTTTCTGTACTGCTATCATTATTTTACATGCTTCTCACAACCATTGATATTTTGTTGATTCATAATCACAATCTAAAAACATAAAGGAGAAATTCCATGCACATACAAGAAGTTGGCAAAGAATGAAACTAAGTTTTGCAATTTTTGTCCTGATCTATGTCGTATGCAGAATTGTTGCATCCATAAAAGAGAGAAGAAGCAAACTTGTTATTGTTTTGTAGATATCCAGAATGGTACATATAAGACAAGTACATATCTGGTTATTTTCTCCATTGGGAGTTCATTGCATCTCCATAATAAAAAGACTAAGACACCCAATCATAAGCTTAAGACTGAAGAAAACTGAAATCTAAAAGCTGTCATGTGGTAAATTTAACTAGATGCTCAACAAGTGCATAGCTTGTGTACATTTGTAGCAAATAGAAAGAAGTATCCTATGTCCTTGTGACTTGATCTGAAATGACTTGCAGTCTTACATTATGGAGGTGCTTGACGTGTTCGATGTATGTGTTCCAATCCAATGTTGACAAATCTAGATGAAATCTATCAAGTTGGGTGCGTCACCATAAGTCTACAAGATCTATGATGTTACACTCCCTAAGTTCGTCAATGCAAACTAGCCGGTTTGTAGAATGATGCTCCTCCCATCCATAGGCTGTCCTTAGAGGTTTTTTACCTACCTTTTCTTTCCCAGATCACACGATGTGTGCTAGGGAGAGCCAAGGGCAATGGCTGGTGGTATGATGCCAGTTATCGCAAGAGGCTTGATCAGGCATGTGGATGTCGATAGCTCCCATGCGTCAACCTTCAAGGCAATTGCAGATCTATGGGAGTTGAAACATTTGGTATCAGAATCGCTGATTTCCTTTACTAGGTGCACACGTTCCCTTTATCGCTTTTGCGGTTTGCTATTCTTTTAAAGGGAATGTGGCTGATTGGTTTTCTTAAACCTTTGTTCAAGTTTATTCTTGAAAAGGTGGAGCTTCTTTTGGGTTTTAGAACTAGTTTTATAAACTGGTTTTCTTTTTTGTTGATCTCTTTTCTTTGAAACCCTTTTCGGGATCCAGGATTGAAAAGACATGAACATCTGCTTTTTATTGTCAACTTAAAGTTGAAGATTGTGTTTCTTTTAATGTTGTTTATTAAAAGAAATGTTGGTGGGGTTAAAACTTCTTTCAAGTTTGATTAATCCTTGTTTCTTTTTTTTTGCATTCCCCCCTTTTGTTCATTTCAAAAAAAAAAAAGAGAAAAGAAATGGGGTGCTGCTTTACCTCGTGCGCTGATCTGCACAGAGGGGCACTGGGCCGTACATTGTCCGTACGTTGGACAGTGGGCCCCGGGCCTCGGTGTAGTGGAGCCTGGGAAATCGCGAAAGGGGGCGGGGGGGGAAGGTTTTCTTTCCTCCCTCGGAACTCTTAACAAGCGCTGCTGCACAAGGTACTTCTTGGGGAGGAAGTTATAAGTACCTCCCTCCCTCTCTCTTATTACAACTTGAGCTTGTGATGTGACGGGAGATGGGGTCGCGATTCCCCAAGGAACTATGAAAATTTAACTTTTCAAGTTAAATTAAAAAAAAAATCTAGAATCAAATTTTTCTAAGCTAAACTCTCAAGGTAAGAAATTTGTTTTCTAAATTTCTATCTAACTTAGAATTGTGCTTTCAATCTTTGTTTCAAAGATTGAAGAGTGAACGTCCTTGGTGGATATCCTTTGATGATCGTACCTTCTCCTTCCTCTTTTCCCCTATACCTGCATAACTCCAAAGTCTTGGAGAACAGTATGAGGTACATAGAGGGCAAGAGGAGGAGAAGGGGCCAATAATGGATTTCATAAAGATTTAGAATCCATGGGCCATGTGGCACCCTTTGGTGGTCCCACATGGTGAGGAAGATCTAGAAGGGACAAATGGGGCCTTTCTTGGGCCCCACTTGTCCTTTTTGGATGGAGGAAGGGGAGAAGCTTAGTAGAGCGGGTAAAGGAGTGTATGTTCACATTCCTTCACTCCATTTTCCCAAGTTGCTTTTTAGTGCTGCATAAGCTCAAGTTAGTTTATTTTCTTGGGCCTTTGTGCTATAGTTGTCAGTTTTAACGGTTTGGACACCGTTGCTCTCCGTTTTTCCTCTAGTCTTTTCCTACACTTTACCCTTGCCATGGAGACTCCTATGGATGTCACCCAAGCTCCAAGCCCTGCTAGGACTTATATGGAGGAAATGGCGCGTGCAATAAATATGTTGCAGCAACAAATTGTCGACGACATGCGCTCTAAGCATGAACACGAGGAGACCAAGTTGAGGGCTATCTCCCAATCTCGGCAGGCACTCTTCAACCCGATGTTTACCCCGGAATTCTTTACCGGGGAGAAAAAGGACAGACATCAGGATGTGGTCTTGGCTTGGTTAGATCGATGGACTTCACATTTTTCCATGCACGATTTACAAGATTGTGACTGCCATTATGTTTTTACGCGGCAAAGCGTACTCATGGTGGCAGGATCTTAAGGAGTGTGCTACAATCCCAGCTACTTGGGATGATTTTCAGCTAGCCGTTAAAGCCGCCTTTATGCCAGTCCTCGACGATTTCAAAATATTATCGTCGATTTGCTACATTGCGAATGGGGACGAAACCCTTAGGTGTCTATTTGCAAGACTCCCAAGAAGCTGTTTCGCGGTTTGTTAACCACACTGACGGAGTTCTCCTTAAGCTGCATTTTATTTTGGGCTTGCCCAAAGAGTATCAGTTGGAGGTCTGCCGCAATCAGCCACAATCCCTTGAGGATGCCGTGCGTTTCGCTCAAATTTTCGACGATACACACACAGTAACCCGCAAAGAGCAACAGAAGCCTGAATCCAAAGAGAGAGTCGTTGGCAAGGCTTCCCCTTCGGGAAAGAAAAAGAAGCGCCCTTGATTGGAGAGAGCTGACTTTGACAAGGCCAAAAGCGGCGGGTTGTGTTTCTCCTGCATGGAGAAGGGGCACCTTTCGAAAGCTTGCCGGAAGAAACAGAATAAGGGTAGCCGCTCTTTCGTTATTTGAAAGATGAATCTTACATGGATGCTTTTGTTATCCATAATTATCATGACACATGGCAACCATGCAGGTTCACAAGTCACCGGTCAAGTCTACAGGCCCAGTCATCGTCCCGTCTCAAGTTTAGGGTTGGGACCCAAGGGAGTTGGGTCCCTAACATGGCTAGGGAAAGCATTAGATTGGCTCAGGATCGAGCCTGACAAGTAAAAAGAAAAATTATGGCGATTTTGGGCAACGAATCGCAATTCTGAGAATCGTGATTCGCGAATCGCTATACCCCCATAATTGTGATTCCCTGCAACTATGGTGCTAATTTATAGGTTGATAGGTTAAATATATCACTGAAGTAGTTGAATGAGCATGTCAATTGAGCAAAAGCGTTGAGTCTAATGTGATTAAAAAATATCATAATCTTTTGTGCAAAAAACCTTCTAATCATTTGCTTAGAATGAGAAATGCTTGGGAGGTGAAAGATGCTCATGCACTAGTTTTTTTTTTTTTGGTTGTAAAGGCTTGATTGGGACCTAATATTTACATGGGGACCCCTCTTTGGCCTCTTTTTTGAGGGCTTACGCCTCCCCAAACAAGAGTTTAGAATTTGGAGGTTCAAACATGTTTGAGAAAACATACAAAAAGGTTGAAGGTAGCATTGGTCTTAAGAAAGATCCATCTTCATTTATTATGATCAAGAAATTCTTTTGGGTTTAACAAGGCTTTGCATTATTGAATATATATGCCAAATATAATTACGTGACAAGAATATGTGTGTGTGTGTGTGTGTGTGTGTGTGTGTGTGTGAGAGAGAGAGAGAGAGAGATAGTTGTATGTCTATATTCCCCAATCTTCTTGGCAGAGCTTGGTTAACACCTACTAATAAAGCCAACCACCATCCATTCTCTCCATTCACATACTAAAGTTCACTATATGAATAAAAAGTCAAGAGGTACCTACCACAACCTTGCATATGTTTAAGAGTATTACTTTGAAGTAGCCAATAGGCTCTTTAAAAGATGATGAAACATTTCCAACACGAAACCATTCCAAGGTGCACATTCTCTACGTGAGAAAAACATGCTTCCAAGACTAAGTATCTAAAGTCTGCTTGGTATGGAAGTAGATGCTTAAACAAGCATCTAGAAGGGAAAGTTGAAGCAAGGAAAAATATGTCCATTCACTATAAGAGATTGAATTGACTGTGCTAAAATAACCGACTTAAGCTTTCCTTGGTTTTCCGCCATCAAGCCTCTATCAAAGAAATACTAAATCTGAAGATGTTTGCTACTAACATGCTTCAATAATTAGTAGAAGGTAAGTAAACAAACAAGATTTGGATACCTTTCATGTGATTTACAGTAGATATGAGAGTTACTAGAACAAAACAAAGCTAATAACGTACTTCTTGCTGTTTTAACCTTTGTACAGCTTGACCAGCTAGCCAATAGACACCAAGGGAATGCTCCAGCCTTGTATGCACTGCCCCTGGGTACACCAAGTGGCAAAGCCCTACACAAGCAAAATAAATTGCATACAGTAGTATCCTTTTGATACAAGGGTTCAAGTTTTTCTACAATCAATGACAATCTTCGCAGAAATAAGGAGGAGGGTTGCAGTGGTCCCAAAGCCAAGCATGTCATACCTAGTTGCTTCACGTCCCGTAGTCTGATTGTCCTCAAGATTCAGACAACCAAAAAGAGACGCTCATTAGTAAATGCATGTATATGTAATGCCTCATGAAAGATTTTGATCCAAAGACCACACTAAGTACACGATCGTGAGAAGAACATTGACCGTACTGAGTTGTATGAACATGTTACACTCACCTTTGGAATTGTTCTGTATCAATAAATTTCAAACTTAACTGCAAAAACGAGCAGCCACACCAGAGGAAATGCCAATCAGATAGAATCGACTAGCTAGATATGCTGCTAGATATAAAGCTCTATGCCTCTGTTTTTTCATGTGATCGAAATGCCCTAGCTGGTTTGCCGTTGACACATGCGACTGCTTAATATGACTAAAATAAGTGTCCTACTATTCTATCAACCATCAAGATTACATCCATAGAAATGTAGATAAAATGAACACATGTAAAATTGCTATACATATTGATCTATTGCATGCAATTAAAGTAAGTTTCCTCTGCATACTATACAGCACGCTGTTTTAAACGAGTAAGATATGGCATCCTCAATTATGATATTTTTGTTATCAGATATCTTTTCCAACCATTGCCATTTCCCATCATGATGCCCCACAAGTTTTACGAGAATATAATGGCCCTGATTTTACCAGATAATTAGCATGCATGCTAATTACCTGCAAAGATAATTAGCGTGCATGCTAATTATCTTTGCAGGTAATTAGCACGCTTTTTTAATGCCTTTTTGACTCAAGGTCGAGCGGTGGTAAAGTTAAATTGGAGGTCCTAATATGTTTTTTGATAGACTTAGACTGCCTCTGTAAAGTTACCCTGCAACAAACCACAGTTTAAATCTATTGAAAGTCTTGCCACGAAAACATAACGACAGGATGAGCAGCCAATAGTCTAGAGATTGCGGACATATGATAAACACGAGTCTATGACCATATGTAGTGGAAATTCATCTTCTCACAACAATAAGGCAAAATTTTGACACGCTAAAATTCATGTCCCCGTAAACTTGAGCATGGCCTTGATGAGGTTTTCTCTGGTTGTTGAAATACTAATAAAGAAACTATGAGATTCCAAAGCTAAAAGGATTACAGGGAAGATACCGAAATCAACGATAGCAATTCCTAATCATTTGCTGATTGAGAATGAGAAAAAGAGAGAGCACCGGGTCGACGTATATGTTGTTGTGGACATTATCGAAAACTGTTTTGGTATGCTTTCTGTCTGCAAACAAGGGTGCGGTTGCCATTTGCGATGCTGGAAAGCCTTCATCGTAGTAGGCTCCCATCTTGTTGAATTAGGAATATGAAACACAAAAGTGCTAACAGAACTCAGCCGTTTTCAATAGGTCCGGTTCTGCATGTGCGACGAGCTTCCAGGTGAAAGAGTTGTAAGAGAATCCAAATAATATCAAAAACAAACAAAAACGACAATTATTACAGTCGCATTGAGCAGATATAAAGAAACTCAAGCAAAGGGAAAAATAAGAACAACAAATATGCTCAAAAAAAGGAACGGATGGACGGTGGTCCCAAGAGAAACGTAAGACAAACTGCTACTTATGAAAAACAATGATCCAGATAAGAGAATTATAGTAAATCATGTGATTGACAGATGACGTGAACAACCATAAAAGCATCATAGGCACTAAAGATGATCAAAGGCATCACAGGCAGCAGGCTCAAATCAATTATTCCAAACAGACTGAAAGAAGAATGCAAAACAATCTCAAATGAGCATAAAAAGGGGCGGGAGAATTAGAAGATGAACCGCACCATTAACATAACATGCATTCTGCAACAGACAAGTTGAACGTGAAACAGAAATCAAACATCTTACTTCAGATCAGTAACGCTTAGCAGAAGCAAGCAAATGAACCAAGCTGAAGTTCGAGATTCAAAATCCAAAAACTCGGAGAGCTTATTTGAAGAAAAACATAATTATAAGACGATTTGCAGAGCAAATAACGACTACGAACGATATATCGTCAGAAAATCAGCCACACTAGGATGAAAGCACAAGACAGAACAAGCAAAAAATCGAGCGCAGCATTGCGACCACAGACCAACACCGGCAACAGAGATCTCTCCCCCTCTCTCCGCCTCTCTCCCCCCCCCCCCTCTCTCTCTCTCTCTCTCTCGCATTATAGGCTGTCAACGACTTAACGGAGCTAAAACGTAAAAGAAAACGAAAACGTGGTCTGTTAACAATTTTAACACACCGTTAGTCCGCTAACAGGACGAACCACACAAATGAGTAACTCAGCCTCCCTTCTTCCCTTAGCCCTTGGTCGTTGCCATTGGCGTCTGTTACGTTCTGTTAGTGGCTGTTAAAGCACTAATAACTTGTTCATGGCAGCGTCTCAGAAATACATGGGAAGCTGTAATTTTGTGTGGGGGAGCACCATTGGGAGTCTAAAAGACACCATGGCAACAATCATAGTTGAAGCATTAGAGGCTTGAAATGAGGGGATCTTTTTGGGTGGAGGAACCCCATCATGCTTGAAATGAGGAGATCCTTTTGGGTGGAGGAACCCCATCATCATCATCATGCCACCTTGAACTACTGTACTTGGCCCACCCTCCATGGACATGCATTTCAAGTAGTGAAATCAGCGCATGATTGTAGTGATTTTGGTCGGAGCATCGGATTTTGCACAGAATCAATTTTACCTCAATATTGGAAAAGTAGAGGCCTGAAATGAGGGGAAACTTTAGACGACTAGCTTTTTTTTATGGAGGACCATGCTTTGCAATGTGGAATAGACTCAAATATGCATGCACAAAGCAACAGTGCATATCAATTGATGTCTTTAATGTATAGAGAAATGAACTTTTTAGCAATCTTTGCACCAAGAGAACTACCTTAAATTTTTGGCAAGGTCATTAGGCAAAGCCATAATCAAACAGTCATTAAATCATGTGTGAAGTAGTTAGATAAAGAGTTCCAAGTGAAAAAAAAAAAATAGACAAAAGCATTCTAATTTATGGCTAAAAAGCTGTTATGGCTCACAGAACTATAATATTCTCTTCCAACTCTTTACAAACTTATTTGAGCCATAATCTGTTTTTTGAAACTTTCATAGATTTCAAGATTCATATTATGTCGTCGTGACTCTTTCATGTGGTTTACGTTTGTTTATAATCCCAAGAATCATGAAATCCATCTTATTTATGTGCAACCTTGTACATTTCAAAAAAATGTCAATTTTTTGAATTAATTTAATGTGCTTCAAGAGAAAAGAGTAAAATCCAATTGTTAACGAAGACCAAAAATATGTGTACATATTTCAAGATCAACAAGATAAAAATCACATCAAAAAGATGAGAGAGATCTATACAAACAAGGAGAATGTGTATTTTTTAAATGTACATTGACATCAACTAAAAGAGATCCAGTACCTTATGAAAATCATATGATTTTAATCCTTTGATGTTAATTTTATGAAGAACTATACAATGAGCTTTTACATAGGATCATTAATTCCAAGCATGAAGCCAAGGGAGGGTAGCAAGAGCTAGAGACCATCTACTTGGTTTGACGAGGCAAAGGAGTTTGATGGACTTGGAGCTGAACCACATGCATAAGGAGATGCCACTAGCAAACTTTGACCTAGATACGCCTTGTCATGCAATATGGCATCCCAGATAATCCTTGCCAAAGAATTGGATTTATGCAATTAATAAGATGGCATGTATGCAAACCATTAGAGTCTAAGTTGTAGAACCTACTCATGGGTGAGAATGCACAACTTGAATAATTAATGCAATATAAGGTTGGAACTATGTGCTTGAGAATTGAACAAGTGTCAAGATGAGAATATCACATGCATGCATGCAAAGACTAGAAGAATTTACTTGACATGCAAGGTGACATGTGGAGTTTGTACTTGAGATGCATGGCGACTTGTCCCACTCCCTTACACGTCACCCACCTCTTGATATTTAGTGTAATGACTCACTTGATCCTCATGTTTGTTGATTCCACACTCAATGTTCTACTGACACTGTTTGCAGAATCTGGTAGCTACTGGTATCGATTCCTATCAGCCTACAGCCGACAGAAACTCTACTTCTCTTCTCGAATCCTATGGCTTGCAGTATAATGGTGATGTGCCTCTGTTAGTTTGGCACATCTACGGCTTGATCTTGATCCTTTATTGATAATGGAAGCTCAACTTAAATCTATAATCTATCAGGGCTCAGATATCTACGTTCTACAATCTGTTTCAAATCTTCTTTGGTTTCTTACAGAATGTAGATTATTATAACTAATCTAATCTAAGCAAGAAACAGTGAATAAGAATGAATCTACTCCTATTGAAATCACACAGGTCAATAAAATTGAATCAAACTAAGAACTACAAAATCCTACAAAGTGTTTATTACATATATCACTCAACATTTGTAATAAAAACTCCTCAGAGAGTCAAGCACAAAGCAGCATCAAATGTGAATGGTTATGATCAGCCACTAAGCCCTGCACATCTACCTGATGTTAATCCCAAAACCAAACCTGGAAGAAGGAAGAATCAACAAACACATTCATACACAAGTACCCAAATTGAATGCATGAAGATGGAGCATAGAATGAAATGCAAATGGTAGGATCTTCAATCAACAAAACAACAGCATTTCCTTACAAATCATATTCTTTGGAAACTCATGGAGAAGGCTCTCGTAAATTCCCATGAGTGGGTGAACCCATTTCTATAACATTTTGGGTTTCACCTCTTGATTTACACATAATTGGGGGGCCATCCCTTAACTTACTCATTATTGGGACGCCTCTTTATTAAAAATGCATCTCAAGTTGAGAGGGCCCAAACTACTAGCTCCCACACAGTTTTCCATCTTCTCGGAATTTTCTTGGGGCTCACAAAATGTACAATTTAGCCTAGCACTAGTAATTATCGTGCTCTCAGACTCGACTCTCAACTGCAACTCCACTGGAAGCCCTTTTTGAGTGGTGTTTCATTGCACCGACACCTTGGGGTGTGGCATCAGCTAACATTATCCTCCCCTATAGTATTGCAGGTCCCATTGCACTGCCTCAACTTTGACGCGTGGTTCTTGGAAACGCATGGATCACTGATTGTCTGTATAAAACCAAGAACTTATTGGTAGCCATTGTCATGTGCCTTGGCAAAAACTTCAACGGTTGCAGCGACTTATCAAGATAGCCCTGTGTAACTGAGCGCCTCTTCTTTGTCTTTCTCGGCTTTTTTCTTGTCAAGATACTTCTTTCCGATGGCTTGAAATGTGATGAATCTCGTTTTGATGCCCAACGGAATAAGTCCTTGATACGGCCTCATTCTAGATATGAATTTGTTTCCATACCATTTCTCAATCATCTGCACGGTTGATCGGAGAAAAATGTTGTTTGAAAAAAGAGTCTTGACATCATTAAATGTCCTTCTTCTATTTGCAGAGGTTGATTGACGTCCAACCTTACGGGTGGTAACCCTTTATCCCAATAGCATTCCAATGTCACGAGAAGGCTATAAACATCAATAAGCATCTGCGCTTCCCTTATAGGTATGTCCAAACTCCAATATGGCAGCTCGATACTTCTCAAAGGATGAACTAGAGTCAACTCCCGGAATAACAGGCCAATTGACTTGTCGCTCGGCTGGCTTCATTCTTTCCCAAGGGTCTCTTCTTCTGATAGGCACGTAATAAGGGTCAACCCTTTTCCATCTTGGTGCCCTTAGGTATTCTTGAAGCTGCTCGTCGCTGTTCAGCAGCATCACGATCCTCCAGGAGGGTTGCGGTCGTAAAGTGTTCACTAGGCTGCTGAGCTTGGGGTAATCCTCAGCAATCACTTTCTTTGAACCCCCTCAGTCTTCTTTCTTGTAGGTCCTTTGAAATTCTTCGAAATCTTTTCGATCATCAAACTGCCTTCGGATCTTCTCTTTGGATCTCTAAGACAGTTTTCTCAAAGGCCTTTTCAAATAATTATCCAAGGCCGTGGCACTCTTTGTATCAGGTACTCTTGGTTTTGAACCCTCAGGCCTTGGTCCAGCGAAGGTGTCACTCTTGCTCCTTGGAAGGGATGAAGAAAGTCCCTTCAAAGGCTGCATAGTCTCTTCAAGTGGTGGATCTTGTGAAGAATCATGAATCATTGAGATCCAAATTTGTCCTCTTGATCTTTGGTATGAAAGTCAACACAATCTACACATTTGCATCATAGAAAAATCAGCATCTACTTAATGAAAGAGATACAAACTCAATAAGAACTTGATCAAACATCAAACATAAGATGAGATAAAGTTTCTTTCTGAACAAAAATAGTAAGCTACTATATTTCACACGTGTGGGTCCGAATATGGCATAAAATGAGCATTCTACACACAAGATTGCAAGATATCACCAATATAGTGCACCAATGGATAGATGAACCCAAGAGAACTCATGTATAAGCATGAAATGAGATGAGAGAGAGAGAGAGAGAGAGAGAGAGAGAGAGAGAGAGAGAGAGAGAGAGAGAGAGAGAGAGAGAGAGAGATCTTCTCTTCCCACATGTATATAGCTATATATAGTAGATCCATATCCTTCCATATCAAAAACACGACTAGATTCAATGTCTCTTACATTCAAATTTGAATCTACCAAACTCAAACTTCTACTATTTCTCTCACTTTCTAAAAGTGGTAATTCAAATACATTCTAAGTCTAATGAGAAAATTGGCCTCAATTGCCAAATAAACAAATATGACCAAAATTGACTAAACTAGTTGAAATCTTTCACACTCCCTCTTCAACTAGTTTAAGCATAGACTTTGAGAATACTCCAAGTGAAGTCCTATGCTTCATTAAAAAAGTCTTTTCCCAATACTTTGGTGAAGATATCAGCTACACATTCCCTTGAAGAAACATGTTGAAGCTCCGTCTCCTTTGCCATGACTTGCTCCCTCACAAAGTGATAAGCCACCTCAATATGCTTGCTCCTAGCATGAAATATAGGATTGCTTGCCAACTTTTGGGTTGATAGATTGTCACAAAAGATGATTGGGCTCTCTGAAAAGGTTAGTTTTACATTTGACTCCATAGGTGTATCACAAGACTTTGCATCTACCATATGAAATCTCTTTAGAATAGAATTAGCATACTTATCTTGACAAATGAAAGTAGATTGAGAAGATCTAATCACTTCTTATATTCCTAAAATGTAATGCAAATGAACAAGATCATGCACATCAAACTCCTTCTTGAGAGCACTCTTGATATCATCAACATCTTGATTGTCTTCACCACTCAAGATGATATCATCCACATGGATTAGCAAGATGGTAACATCATTTCTAGCAAGCCTATAATAATGTGAATGATCATACTCACTCATAGCAAATATTGAATGAGTAAAAAAGTGTTAATCTTGGCATACCAATTCCTTGGTGCTTGCTTAAGACCATACAAACTCTTTTGTAGAAGACACAAATGATTTGGCTTTGTAGATGAAAAGTAGCTCTTGGGTTGCTCCATGTACACTTCCTCCTCAAAATCACCATTCAAAAATGCATTTGTAATGTCCAATTGCCATAGATCCCATCCATAAATAATAGCAAGAGAGATGATGACCCGAATGCTTACCATCTTTGCCACAGGCGAAAAGGTCTTATCATAGTCAATACCATGTTCTTGTGCATATCCCTTGGCCACCAACCTTGCCTTGTGCTTATTGATAGATCCATCTTGGTTAGTCTTCACTTTGAAGATCCATTTGCATCCAATATTTCTTTTGTCCTTAGGTAACTCGACCAATCTCCATGTTCCATTCTTCATGAGAGCTTGATACTCAAGATCCATTGCTTGGATCCACTCCTCTTTGTTCCTTGCGTAAAGTTTGTTCCAGCAACCACTTGCTTACCTTTCTCATCATATGTGGGCCTTGAAGGCATTTGTCTTGATGTTCTCCTTGGCTTTTGATTTGATGAAGGTCCTTCATCGTCACCATCTAAAGTAGGATCCATAACATCATCATCAAGATTGTTGTCCACATCATCATTACTTGAAGATACTTTTGGAATGTTCCCCTCATCAAAAATGACATCTCTACCAATAATCACCTTATTAGTAGTAGGAATGTAAACCTTTAGGCTTTACTCACCTCACTATATCCAACAAATATACCTTTCCTTGAAGATGGATCCTCCTTTGTCCTATCATCAAACTACTGTACCTTCACATCTTTGTACTATTGTCACCCGGATGAACATAGTATTGTAAGGCATATATGATTCAAAACAACCGATATGGATGGTCATATGCTAAGTGGCTCCAGAATAAATAAAACTAGGAGCTGTCGTCAGATGCTTCTTGATGGTTTGTCATGAATGCATCATGATCTGCTTCTTGATTGGACTGAGGTGCTTCTGCAACTGCATTTGCCATCTGATTCGATTGCCTTTGTTGTTCTTGGCTTGTAGAATGCGACAATCTTGGATCTCGTGGTTGGTTCATTTGTAGTATTTGTAGAACATTTTCTTCTTTGTCGGCAGATTCAACTTCTCTTGATGTTGTGTCGGCTTTTGATTCGATTCCGGTTATTTCGAGCCATTCTTCTTCTGCGTACTTGAGCTTTTGTTGGTGTATAAGGTGTGAGAGTTGATTGTTGAGAAACTTGAGGGTTTTTTCCTTCCGGTGTCTTCATGCAACAACATCATGATGACTCGTGATAGAGTCAACTCTGGGTGTGTCATGATGATTATCACCGAGTTGTTGTATGAGCTTGGAAAGCTTGAAAGCATGTCATTACTACATCTTGATCGTCTATGATTGATCCGACATCGGCCAATTGTTGAAGCGGGTTTTTGAACAGGTTAACGTGATTCTACTGTGAATCATTGTTCGTCATCTTAAGGGAGAAGAATATCCTTAGAAGGTGTAGCTTGGAAGCTACGTCCCACATATCATACAATGTGCTCGAGATGTCCCGGACTTCTCTCGAGGTCCGAGCTTCAGACACATGGCCTATTTGTGTGTTTGAGATATTGAGGATGATCATAGCAAAAGCTTTGCCATCCTTTAGCTTCCATTAGAAGGTTGCAGCGTCGTCTGCTTCGGGTCTCGCCTTTGCACTCTCATACAACTCCTTAGCCATTAGCGTAGTTTTCATCTTAAATTTCCACAGATGGTAGTTGGATCCATCAAGATTTTCCACGGTGGGACCGGCTTTGCTTTGGAAATCCATGTGAAAGTTAGTGTAGGTGATAGTAATAATTATCAGTGACTTAAGGATGAAAATCTACTGTTATTTACAGAACAAGAAAACAATTATTCTATCAGGTGATAGAAGCAATTTCTATGGGAAGCTTATCGAGCTATGCAAATAGCTCTGACATAAAATTGCTTCTGATACAATGTGTGTTGGGGTACTCTCGAATAGATTGCGGAAGAAGAGACACAACTCCAACATAGAGAACATTTCAAGATCTTTACCAAAACTACAACATAAGCATTAACTTACATCGAATGGAGGATGTCTTGTAGGTGTCAAAGACAACCATGAAGGAGCGAACAGTTAGGCATCTAAGACAGCCATGCTACCTTCGAGATTAGACATTCCGAATTGAGTGAGTGTCATAGAGAAAGAAAACTATTAGAAAGCATTCGTAGTGCAATACACATAAGAATAATAAAGAATCTGAATTAAGTAGTTGTGAGTACAATGATCGGATCACAATCATGTGCCCAAGAATGGTTCACAATATTGGTGCACTGTGTGTAGTGATCTTACTTTGCTAGTTATAGATTAAATAACTATCTCTATCTTCTGAATGACTTTCATTCTCTCTAAGATCTCTGATCCTATGGAATCAGATAATGAAGACACAATTGAGTTCACGCAAGAACTCTGTTATACTTTTTTCCACTTGCATGCATACATTACATATTGACTCATCATCTACTCATCATAATTTACGTGAGTTGCCGTTATGTATACATGTACATGGAGCAGTTATAATGACTGCATAGGCAATGAGCGTGAAACATTGCAGTTACTGGAAAAATGTTAAAATGAACTGTGACATGGTCTGCATCTTGACAGGGCAGTATGGATGATGTGGATCTCGAATCGAAGACTTTGAGTTCATATGAGAACTAAGAGGATGTAGTTGAGGATCTTGAACTCGAAGTGTTCGTCATCAATCCCAATTCTGCACCAGTTGATTGGTTGCATAGATATTCAACTTTAGTAGGTAAGACTGCAATGTTGTCATAGAGAGAGAGTGTGTGTGTGTGTGTGTGTGTATTTACATAATGTACTAGTGCTCAGGAAATGAGACGAACTCCAACGATTCGTGTTTTGATGACGCGAATACAAATGAGTCAAACTCCGGTGAGTTGGAGTGGTGCTTGATTCCAACACCCCCCCTTAAGCTTCACTCCTAGGATCCAGAATAAAATTGAGCAAGTTACATAATGTAACATGCTTTTCTGTACATGTGTCTCATTAGGTTCTCTTACTTCCATTGGCCTATCTCCTGTTATTGGGTCAATAGGTGGCCTTGACAGAGGCTTATTCAAGATATCAGCCAACATACTGGCAGTAGGACAGTAACTTAGTTGGACATCTTTATTCTGAACTTTCTCTTTAAGAAAATGAAATTGAACTTCAATATGTTTAGTTCTAGAGTGAGTTTGTGGGTTCAGAGATAGAGCAATGCAGCTATGACTGTTGCAATAGAGTTGGACTGATTTGAATGATCATAAGATCTTGAAGCAATTTCTAAGCCAGATGATTTCCTTCACTACAGAGGTAGCTGCGACATATTTTGATTATGTGGAGGACAAAGAAATGCATTTATGCTTTCGACTGTTCCATGAGCCTTTTTGAATGGATACATACAAGAAGATATTTACATCTATCAACCTGAAGGTTACATCCTTCAAGGCCAAGAAAACAAAGTATATGTGAAAAATACAGATCCTAAGTGGATCTAAACTCCAAGATCATTGGCTTGAATGCTTGCACTCCAAACTACATAAGCTAGGAATTGGCAACACATTCTATGCTACCTAGAATGCAAAGAACTTGATCAAAAAGCATTTATCACAAATGGAAACTTCCATAAACATCAAGTGCGGCCCAAAATAGCATTATACAGTCCATAATACATCAGCCTACCACTTTTGGAAAGCACCTAAGATCATACACAATAGCTTGAAGACAATACACACAACAATGCTCTCAATGGAGGAAGAAACAATGACAATGATCTATTGATCTCAATGAAGCATACAAAAGGTTTCTCCAACCTGTTCTCCACGACTTCCCTACTATTTATGGATGAGGAAGATGACTCTCTCTCCTCTCTCTAGAAGGTACTTGACCCTAGATATTCCCTATATAGGAAAAATAGCTAAAAATGGCTTATATGACCAAAATACATCAAAATGGTCTCATTTTGAAGGGTATGAAGTTTGACACTTCATCATACTGAAAAAATACAGTAAATAAAAACATTGTGGCCTGGTTCACACGTGTGAAACTCCAGAACCAAAACTATTTACAATTTTAGCCAATTTAGGCCTCAAACTAGCTAGGAAATGTTGACAATTTTCACACTCCCTCTTCAACATTGGATGCTAGTTTCAACATAGTCTTTGAGCACATTCCAAGATTAGATCTATGCATTAAATATAGGTCCTTTCCCAATGGTTTGGTGAAGATATCAGCCACACACTCCTTTGAAGAGACATGTTGAAGCTCCACCTCTTTGGCAATGACTTGATCTCTCACAAAATGGTGAGCAATCTCAATGTGCTTGCTCCTTGCATGAAAAACAGGATTGCTTGCCAAGCTTTGGGCTGAAAGGTTATCACAAAGTATGATTGGAGTCTTCTCTGGTTCCAGCAAGTGAAGATCCAATAACATCCTCTTAATCCAAAGAATCTCCTTGGTGCATGTTGTTAATGCCTTGTACTCGGCTTCGGTGGAAGATAGAGAGATAGTTGGTTGCTTCTTTGATAGCCATGAGACCACTCCATCTCCAAGATAGATTGCAAAGGCACTTGTTGACTTCCTATCCATTTGATCACCTGCAAAATATGAATCTGAAAATCCACAAAGGTTAGGTGTAGTACCTCCATACAAGATGCCAAAATCTCTAGATCCCGAGATGTATCTAAGTACTCTCTTTCCTAGCTTCCAATGAGCCTCACTAGGATCTTGCATAAATTGACTTAGTTTACCAACCACAAAGCTTAGATCAGGTCTTGTGATGGTTAACCATATAAGAGATCCTATTAGCTTTCTATAGAGAGTAATGTCCTTGAAGGATCTTTCATTACTTCTTGTAGTTAGCTTTACATTTGATTCCATAGGAGTAGAAACAACTTTACAATCTTCCATATGAAACATTTTTAGAATAGAGTTAACATACTTTTCTTGACATATGAATGTAGATTTAGAAGTTCTAATAATCTCTATTCCTAAGATATAATGAAGTTTACCAAGATCTTGAATTTCAAACTCTCTTTTGAGTGCCATCTTGATTTCATCTATATCTAGATTGTTACCACCACTTAAGATAATGTCATCAACATAGATCAAAAGTAAAGTGATATCATTTTCATTCAATCTAAAGTAGAGAGAATGATCATACTCACTCATAACAAAGTTTTGAGAAAGTAAGAAGGAATTGAGCTTAGCATACCAACTCCTTGGTGCTTGCTTTAGCCCATACAAACTCTTTTGGAGATAGCACACATGATTAGGCTCATCATGTGAAACATAGCCCTCGGGTTGCTCCATGTAAATATCTTCTTCAAGATCACCATTCAAGAAGGCATTAGTAACATCCATTTGCCACATATCCCAATCATAAAGAGTTGCAAGAGAGATTAGGATTCGAATAGTTACCATCTTTGCCACAGGTGCAAAGGTCTCATCATAGTCAATACCATATTCTTGAGCATACCCCTTTGCCACCAACCTTGCCTTGTACTTGTTGATTGATCCATCTTGATTTGTCTTGATCTTGAAGATCCACTTACAACCAATTGCCTTCTTGTCCTTTGGAAGCTTTACCAACCTCCATGTGTTGCTTTTGATGAGTGCTTGATGCTCATGATCCATGGCTTGGATCCATTCCTTCTTTTGAATTGCTTCACCTACACAAGTTGGTTCATCAAAAGAGGTAAGAAAAGCAAAGTTAGAGTTGTCCACCACTTGCTTTCCTTTTTCATCATAGGTTAGCCTTGATGGCTTAGCCCTTTGCCTTTGAGTCTTCCTTGAAGTTTGCTTTGGAGTGGCATCTCCATCTTCATCCAAGACATCTTGCACATCATGATGATTAGTAGGCACATCAACATCAACATCAACAACATTGGAAACATTCTCTTCATGAAAGATGACATCCCTACTTATGACAACTTTCTTTGTAGAAGGAATGTACACTTTGTAAGCCTTGCTTACTTCACTATAGCCAACAAACACACCCTTCTTTGATGAAGGATCTTCTTTAGTTCTATCATCAAGTGTGATATTGACAAAACATGTACATCCAAAGATCCTACAATGCTTGACACTCGGCCTTCTACCATAAAGAACCTCATGAGGAGTTTTACCATCCAAGGAAGCACTTGTCCATCTATTACATAGATAGTTAGCACATGCTAAAGCTTCCCCCCAAAAAGACTTAGCAAGATTAGCATGTAGTCTCATTGCCTTGGCACATTCACAAAGGGTTCTATTCTTCCTCTCGGCCACTCCATTCTGTTGTGGAGTCCTAGGACTAGACATCTCCCTCTTAATCCCATGTGCTATACAAAAGTCTTTGAACCTATTTGAGGTGTATTCCCCTCCATTATCAGATCTTAAGCATTTGATCTTTGTATTGAATTGGTTTTCCATTTCATTCTTGAACTTGACAAATGCAGCAAACACTTCATCCTTACTTTTAAGAAGATAGATCCAAGTATACCTACTAAAGTCATCAATGAAAGTTGCATACATCTTTGCCCCACCATTGCTAGTTGTACTAGAAGAATGAATATCAGAATGCACAAGTTGAAAAGCTTCTTTAGATCTAGAAGTAGATCTAGAATAAGCAAGTCTATGAGATTTGGACAAGGCACAATGTTCACAAACACTATTGTTTGCAACAAGACTTTTAGGGAGACCAAGAACAAGCTCTTTCTTTGCCATTACCTCCAAAGATTTGAAGTTGGGATGGCCCAACCTCTTGTGCCAAACTTCTTGGTTTGTCAATTGCTCCCTAGCCATACATCCTTCATGATTAGAGATCACACATGCATCAAGCTTGAAAAGTTTACCATGCCTCCTACCTTGAGCAATCAAGGATCCACATTTACTTATCAAACATGCATCTCCAATGAACTCCACATCAAGTCCTTTGTCAATCATTTGACTTACACTAAGCAAATTCTTAGTGATTGAAGGAATGTACAAAACATTTTCAAGATTTGCTTTCCTATTTGTTGAAAGGGAAATAGGAATAGTGCCTATGCCTTTGATGTCACATTGACCATCATTTGCAGTGTAGATGATGTTACCTTCTCCCTCATAAGACAATAAGGATGTAAAGTATTCCTTATGTCTTGTCATGTGAGATGAGGCTCCACTATCAATCCACCAAGGATCATTATCATCTATGTTGGCTAACAAACTTGAAGTCATAACAAGTGATTCACATGTGTTATGTTCTTCCTCATCTATTGTAAGATTTCCTTGCCTCTCTCCTTGCTCTCTTTTCTTCTTATAACATTCATTTGCAAAATGACCTTTTATCCCACAATAAAAGCACTTGAACTTTGACTTATTGTTCTTAGTAGAAGAGGAAGAGGAAGAGTGATCATCATGATCAAAGTTACCACCTTTGGACCATTTCCCTTTGCCTTTACCTTTGCCCTTGAATTTGCCTTTTGTGAAGAAAGCCTCTTCACCTCCACCTTGCAAGGATGCACCATCAAGCTTTGATTGCAACCTATGTTCTTCAGCCAATAAGATTTCTTGCAAGTCAACCACACTTGGCAAGACTCTTTGAATGGCAAAACTTTGCACAAGGTTAGCATGTTCATTTAGCAAACCATTCAACATAACTTGGACTATTTCACCATCTTTTATGTTCTCATCAATGCATGCTAAATCATCACTTAGGGACTTAACTCTCAAGATAAATGCATGAGCACTTTCACCCTCTCTTTGCCTACTAGAAAATATTTGTCTCCTTAGGGTCAATACCCTAGATGTGGACTTTGATTCAAAGAGCTTCTTTAAGGCATTCCATGCCTCACTTGCACTTTGACACTTTCCAACTTCCTTGAGAAGTTCATTTGTAACATTCATTTTAATGATATGAAGAGCCCTTTTGGCCTTCTTATCAAACCTTTGTTGCTCTTGAAGTGTGAGAGGTCTCTCTTCAATTTCTGCAACTATGTCCATGAGTTCATTCAACTCAAGTAAGGACTCCATCCTCACTTTCCAAGTAGAGTAGTTTGATGAACTCAACCTTTCACTAGACTCTAGCATGATCCCACCATTGGAAGCCATGATTCTAATGTTTCT
This sequence comes from Diphasiastrum complanatum, assembly GCA_029204225.1. Taxonomy (NCBI): domain Eukaryota; kingdom Viridiplantae; phylum Streptophyta; class Lycopodiopsida; order Lycopodiales; family Lycopodiaceae; genus Diphasiastrum; species Diphasiastrum complanatum. Next base: position 13,544 of record MU834474.1, on the reverse strand, counting down.
TCAACTTTTAGGTTCTGTCCTAAAGCACTTAGCACTCACTTTTCTCTCAACAAATGATAGATAAAGAGATCTATGAAGATTTAGGACCCTAAAACACTTCTATCTTGAACCTAGATGGTTTCCAAGCATAGAAAGGAAGATTGAAACACATGCAACACTTTGCACACACTAAGAATGGATTACAAAATCAAACCAACCTGAACACACTCTTGCTTAAGCTCTCAAACTTTCCAGCAAGTGACCAAATCAAGTTATGGTGTGAAGAGTTACTTGCATTCTTAGAAAATACCCAAAACTAGGATGCCAAGATTACCTAGTAATGAACAAACTTGATCAACATATGATCAACACACTAAGATATTGATTCAACCTGTAAAACCACATGTAAACCACACTTCTAAAAGTTTATAAACTCCAGCAAGTGATAAATACAAGATTTAGAGGTGAATGAATGAGCACACTTAGTGAATCACAAGACTAGCTTCACTATCTTGTCAAATCTTGGTGTTTAGATGTAGATCTAAGATCACTTCACATGAGAATGTTCCTCAACCTGTTAAGAACCTGAAAACACACTTGCATAATGGTTAACACCTTCCAGCAAATGCTCCAATCAAATTACATAAGGAGAGTTACTTACATGCTCAACAAAGTACACCAAAATTTATGCCAAAATTGATGACAATCTTTACAATATGCTCTTCACAATGGAGCTTACAATATGTTCACCCAAAAAAGGGGATCTTTCATCCAAATGGGAGCTTTGCTCAGCCTTTAGGAGAATTACAACTCACTCAAAAGAGCATTTGTCATCCACTTAAGGAGAAGTTTCATCCACTTAAGGAGAGTGTTCATCCAAGAATGGAGATTGTCAACAATAGGATTGAAAAGAACATTGTTAGTATTGAATATGCACAAGCCTCACAATCACAAATGATTAGGTGTTATGATCTGATCCAAAATAGTTTCTTTTCAGCCTCTGATCTTCAATAGACCTGAAATATGCTTTTGATCCACAAGTTCAACTCACAAAACAAAGGTTAGTAAGATTTGATCAACAAAGCAATGCAAAATCATGCTAGAACTTGATCAAACATCCAAATATCACCAAAAATGGAATACTTACTGTAAATAGAAGCCAACCAGCTCTGATACCATGTGAAAAATACAGATCCTAAGTGGATCTAAACTCCAAGATCATTGGCTTGAATGCTTGCACTCCAAACTACATAAGCTAGGAATTGGCAACACATTCTATGCTACCTAGAATGCAAAGAACTTGATCAAAAAGCATTTATCACAAATGGAAACTTCCATAAACATCAAGTGCGGCCCAAAATAGCATTATACAGTCCATAATACATCAGCCTGCCACTTTTGGAAAGCACCTAAGATCATACACAATAGCTTGAAGACAATACACACAACAATGCTCTCAATGGAGGAAGAAACAATGACAATGATCTATTGATCTCAATGAAGCATACAAAGGGTTTCTCCAACCTGTTCTCCACGACTTCCCTACTATTTATGGATGAGGAAGATGACTCTCTCTCCTCTCTCTAGAAGGTACTTGACCCTAGATATTCCCTATATAGGAAAAATAGCTAAAAATGGCTTATATGACCAAAATACATCAAAATGGTCTCATTTTGAAGGGTATGAAGTTTGACACTTCATCATACTGAAAAAATACAGTAAATAAAAACATTGTGGCCTGGTTCACACGTGTGAAACTCCAGAACCAAAACTATTTACAATTTTAGCCAATTTAGGCCTCAAACTAGCTAGGAAATGTTGACAATTTTCACAGTATATAAGCTACAAAAAACTCTCTACGAGCTAAAGCAAGCTCCGAGAGCCTAATTTGATAGAATCAATCAATTCTTGTTGCAGCATGACTTCATCACGAACTCTGCTGATTCTAATGTTTATCTCAAATACATAGGCTCAAGCTATGTCATAATAGCTCTATATGTTGATGACTCACTGATCATTAACAATTTGAATCAACTACTTCATGAGACGAAGAATCTTCTATCGAAGGAATTCAAAATGACTAATTTAGGACTTGTGCACTACCTTATGGGAATCAAGATAAACAGAGACAGAGTAAGGAGAAGTATCACACTAAGTCAATAAAGGTATCTAATCAGTGTACTCTACAGGATGGCATGGAAAACTACAAAGTCAACAGACTCGCCTATGGACCCAGGATTCAAACTGTCAAAGGATATGTGCCCAAAGACTGATGCAGAAAAGAAAGAGATGTGCAATACTCCTATCAGTCGATAGCCAGATCGATCATGTACACCATGGTCTGCACTAGACCTGATCTAGCAGTCAGCACAAGCACTATGCTTTGTGTTATGATGGAAATTCAAAGGATTGTTTGACATTGACTACTTATTTTGATTCTAATTGGGCTAGTAATGTGGACACAAGAAAATCCACTTCTGGCTATCTTTGCTTTCTAGCAGGAGGACCCATTTAGATTGAGATTCAACTTGAAGATCCACTTGGTGTCGATGATCTTTGCATCTACAGGAGCTTCGACAAGACGCCAGGTCCTATTCTTTAGCATTCGAGCTTGACAAGGCTTTTGCTACTGAAGTGGGTTCATCATTGCTGATGAATGCTTGAGGGACAAAACGATCAGGTTTCTGTCGATGTCATGCAGATCTCCGAATAACAGTTGGTTACTGAGATAATGATTCTCCTTGTTGTGCGATAGGGATATGTTCGATGTCTGTCGGAGCAATCGCAAGTTGAAGCTTGTCGATGGTGATGGGAGTCGTTGGGATGAACTCTTGCATTGGTTGCTTCTGCTTAAAGTTGAAAAATTTATCTTCGAGGAAGACAACATCTCGACTAACTGAGATTCAGCTTGTCTCAACATCAAATATTATGTATGCCCTATGTGATTTCAAATATCCAATAAAGATACTTCTGTAGCTAACAGGGTCAAGTTTCTTTCTCAGATCAGAATAATGTGTACATAGCAAAGACAACCAAACACTCGAAGGTATCGTAGACTCGGTTTGTAGCCATAGAAAGCTTCGAAGGGAGTCCTTGAGTCGACTGCTTTGGTACTTGAATAGTTCTGCAAATAGCAAGTTGTTGAAATAGCTTTAGCCCAAAAATCTTTGACATCATCGATCGAGCAATGTACGGTTCTTCCTTTCGGCTACTCCATTCTCTTGTGGCATGTAGCTGGTGGTGAACTGATGATGAATGCCGAATGATGCCAGATAGTCAAACATTTCATTTGACAGAAACTTTCCACCACTGTTAGTACGAAGGGTTTTGAGTCATTGACCAGTCTATGTCTTAGCAAACTGTTTGAAGTCTTTGAAACAATTAAAAGCCTCCAACTTGTTCTTAATGAACATGATGCTAATAAATCTAGAATAACCATCAATAAAAGTGATAAAATATAATGCAGAACCCAGAGAGGGAATATTCATAGGGCCGCACAGGTCACTATGTATTAATTCTAGAATGGATTTAGCTCTAATGGGTTGTCCCTTTGGAAATCTTGATCTAGGTTGTTTGCCTAATGAGCACATCTCACAAACATGTCGTACGTCGGTTGAGTCAGCATTAAGGTTTAAGTCCTTGACCATAGAATTATGATGCATATACAAGATTGATCTCATGTTTAGATGTCCTAGTCTTTGATGCCATAATTGGGCATTTGAAGTACTCACATTGGTTGAAAGTACATATTCGTGACCCAAAACATTCAAATTACCTTCGTTGTTTGCAGAGATTTCTTTATCGTGCTTGTCCAGAATGGTACACTGCTTTGAATCAAATGAGGCCTTGCAGCCCTGATAGGTAAACTTGCTAACTAACAATAAGTTTTTGGTCAGTTATTGCCACTTGGGCTCCACATGGGCAGCCTTCTTGCTTATTTAAGGACCCCCCTCTCTTGTGAGGGAGCTTTTGAATGTATTGTCAAGTTCTCTTGAGTGAATAAAGAAGATCTTCCACGAGTTCTTGATGATTGCTAAGCTCCTTGGTCATGGCAATGTTCTTGAGTGAAATTTTTATGAGCATGTTTTGATTTCTTTTGTGTTGTGGATTAATTAGTTTTCTTGCTTACTCCCTTGCTTCTTAGTTGTAGATTAGATTTCATTTCTTGCTTGTGGATTAATCTAGGAATCAGCATTCAAGTAAAATAAATAGACTGGATTTGTGGTGTAGATCTTGCATTCTTTTGTTCTTGGGCATTCCAAGCCTCAAGAAATGGATGTTTCTTGATTCTTGGACTGCTAGAGTACTGTTAGGAAATTAGTTTTCTTGTTTCTTGTTTTCTTGATTGAGTAGCTTAATCTTGTCTATGTTTGTTTCCTGATTTTAGTAGATAGATTGTGGAATTGCTCCCTGATTCAGAACGTTGATCTAAACCAAGCTAGGACTGGTTGCATGGCTTGTTTATGCATGTAGATGAGTAACAAATCTGTCTCTCCCCACTAACAGGCTGGGGAATACTCATTGCAATATGAGAAAACACTTTTGCTGGAAACCGTTTTAACAAGAAGACCAGAGCCATAAAGAATGTAACCTACAGAAGTAACAAAATGAACGAAGAACGGTAAAGAAAATCGTGTTTATGGATCTAGTGAAATCTGTGAACATTTGGCGCCATTCCATAGCTACAAAGACACTAAACCAGGCTATATCTTTCTGATCTGTGCTGCAAAATCATCGCTCTGAGGTCTCTCACACGTTCATTACAGAGCTCGCCACTTTGGTCCTGACCGACGTGCAGCTCCATTCTCGACCGAGGCTTCACGGTCTTTATCAAGCCGAGATCCACGCCTCTTGACTGGATCGAACCGCCTTACACCAACTCTTGACCGAGTCACTACTTAAAATTTTTTGCCATGTCCTGAGTTACACCTCAACCGACGCTCCACGATCAGATCTTGGCCAAGCCTTTCACGGACCTTTCGTCGCAACTCAACCGATGCCCTTCTGTTAAATCTCGACCGAACGCTTCCTGTTAAATCTCAACCGGAGCCTTAAGTCCTGATCTCGACCGAAGCATTCTGTTTGATCTCGATCGAAGCATTCGTTTAAATCTCAACCGGAGCCGGCACGCTCATTTAAATCTCAACCGGAGCCGAAGCTGTCATTCAAATCTCAACCAGAGCCCATCGCTCCCATCTCAACCGAAGCACTTGCTTAAATCTCAACCGGAGCCCATCGCTCACATCTCAACCGAAGCACTTGCTTAAATCTCAACCGAAGCCCATCGCTCACATCTCAACCGAAGCACTTGCTTAAATCTCAATGGAGCCTATCGCTCCCATCTCAACCGAAGCATTTGCTCAAATCTCAACCGGAGCCCATCGCTCACATCTCAACCGGAGCCGAAGCGCTCTTTCAAATCTCGACCGAAGAGTTTTTTCAAATCCCAACCGAGAAAATTTTGGGTCCAATCTTGATCGAAGGGATTCCTCATAATCTCAACCGAACCAGATCCACACTAGACCACAGACCTTTTCAACGACGATCAAAGCTGACGAGTACGACATACATCAGATCCCCAGCTTGAATCGAATAGCGATATCAGACGCCTTCAGGGGTTATATCAGACGATCCACACGAACCGTAAGCTACATCATAGTAAACAAGAGCACCTACACGAGCATCCAAGAGATCGCCTTACACCTGCATCTGTTTTAAGCCGTAACGATCACATTACAGCCGTAGGGTCCACCCTTGAACCGTAGTGACCACTTTTGAACCGTCACACCCGCATTCAACCGCAATCAGCTCGCATTCCAACCGCAACCACATTGATCCGTAGTAGCTCACCTGAACCGTTGCATCCACAAAACCGCATTCAACTACCTCCGTCCTTGAATCGTAGGGACCGCAATCAAACCACCACCGCCCTTTGCACCATAGGACCACATTCACCCGCACCTCTGCATCGGCCTTTGCACAATAGAGATAGCACTCACCGCAACCCACCGCTTTCGATAGCAAACAACCGCACCCCACCTGAATCGCAAACCACAACAAACAACCACACCCCACTGAATTCCCCTTCATTCACAATAGGTCGTATCCAACTGCAACAGACTGCATACACCTGTAATATACCGCACAGACCGCATTCCAACCGCATTCAACCGTTCCAACCGCATTCACCTGCAAACTGGTCGCATTCCAATCGCACCGACCGTGGAACCATAGCAACCGCATTCTGAACAAAGCTTCCAACGAGTTAAATTACCAAAGAGTCCAAGAGGCCTATTCCACATTTCTAAGGTACTCTAGAGTGTTATGGATCGTCCTTACGATCCGAATTCAACCGAGGACTATCCACCAGAGATGGTCTCACCATCAACTGAACAGGCTCGATTCAATCGATATTCAAGGATGAAATCCCAAGGCCAAGAGCCATCCACCAACCCATTCGACAGATGGGAACCCATGCATTTTGAAGCTCCATATGATCAACCACATTTTCATGCTGCCGAATCTTCACATGCACGAGCTCACTTAAATGGAGTTTTTGCAAATAATGTTCCGCGTACTGAAAAACGTACTCCAAGGCTAGATTTACGTAAGTACGATGGTAACACTAATCCTGTCTATGGTGAGACATCACCAGACGCCATGGTACAGCTCTTCTCGATGACCATGATCGATCGAACACGAGAATGGTTTTTTAACCTTGATTGTGAAGATAAACGGGACTGGTCACTCTTGAAGGAGGCCTTTATCAAATGCTTGAAGCCATTTCGCTTGATAGAAAGTCCTTTTGTCAAGCTAAGTAACATCAAAATGACAAAAGACGAGAAAGTACGTGACTACATTGAACGATTTAAAAGATAAAAAAAGTCAGGTACAAGAGCAACCCACTAAGTCTATGCTCATAATTTGGTTCCTCGTTGGACTTCCATGATGGATACGACGTGAACTTCGCTCCAATGATGAATATACATCATTGAAACAAGCCATGTATGATGCCATTTGGAGGGAAGACGAGGGCTCAGATGTCGATGAGCCACGTGAACGGAGAGCACATCGTGCTGTCCAAGAAGCTCAACCACACGAGGAAACACGAGAATAGTTGTGGAAAACACAGATGGAGTTGCTTAACCAGCAACACCAACAATAGATGGAGAAACTCACGAAAGAGTTTCAAAACACTCTTAAGTCTATCCAGAGTTCGATGCCAGGTCACTTACCCACTGGCCAAATCCTCCCAGTCCCAGATACTTCATTGATCAAATGTGACATCTACGACTTTATGGGACATACATCACTTTATTGCTATTATAACCCGAGGAATCAGCCTCACAACCAGTCGGAAAGACATTCTCAACTCCCTCGACAACCGTTTGTTTCACAGAACCAACACACGCACTACCAACCACGAAACAACCAAGTCCGTATACAAGAGTTGCCTAGACAACCTAGACATGAACCTCAACCACAGTTGGCGCTCTTAGGACCACCTCCAAGAAGACAATCTGATCTAGGAGCACAAAAACATAGACACCCTCGAGAGTCTGCACAAGCACATCTGGTAGAAAACTCCTACGATCACTCATATCATCATGATACAACACTTCCATCACCTAGTTCTCACCAATATCAAATCGACAACTCATGCTCATGCAAATGGGATGGTATCCCACAACACCAAAAAATCCAGCACAACTAGCCATCCAAGATGGTTATGCTATTGCCACAGGACCAATGAGCAACCGCTGCTTTATTTTTAGTGAAACATGACATATCATGGTTGACTGTAAAGTTAAAAACCAATACCATGTGGAGTGCCCAGACTGTGTTCATAAACACAGTTTCAAGGATTATCCTAAACAACCTAACAGGATTCTTCCAGCACGTCATATGTCATCCGAACCTGTTAGAGTTCTAACTAGAGCACAACGCTAACAACAAGAACAGCAGCAAAACCATATAAAATCAGCTGACCCCTAGGGAAGCCACTTGACGGCTTCCACATTACCAAAAGATTACCCAGACCAAAAAGTGGAACAAAGGCAATACAATGAATTTCAAGATGAGTTTTTGCGAGAGGAAGAACATACGGATAGTCTGTTATCAGTCAAATCTCCAAAAAGGAGCAATCCATATAGGGACTTGAGATATTTTTTGACCTTCTGCAAGCTCAACTCACCATGCCGTTCCATAGTGCAATAAAATCGTTCACTGGGCTTCAACGTTATATCCATTGTAGTTTTCAACTGCCTACTATTCCCTTATGAACAATGAAAAATAAAAGAGATTCCTGAAATCCCCCAGATTCCCATGAATCTGCTGAAGATAGGTGTTGCTAAGGGGACTAGCATCACCCTGCCTTTGTCCTATAAAGACTATCCCACATTATCTGCTATCCTTGATAGCGGATCAGGCGTCAATATAATGGCTTTGTCCTTGGCAAAGTCATGGGACTTCCATACTCTCGATCAACCATGATATGAACTTCGCATGGTTGATCAACGAGTTACCGACCTTATTGGTCATTTATCCAATATTAAAGTTCAAATAGCAGGTGTCAAATTTGTGATAGATTGTGTCATCTTAGACTTACTAGAAGATGCTAATACTTATAAACTCCTTCTTAGTACACCCTGGCTCTAGATGGCAGGTGTTGTCCAAGATTGGAAGCACAACAAAATCACCTTTGGCAATAACTATCAATGAGTCACTGTTGACTCAACTGGCCATGTCAAGCCTGCTAAAGTTTATGATGATTGGTCATCAACAACATATGACGAATCAAATAGTGTCCTGATCCAACCCAACGACCACTATACAAGATCCACGGACATAATTAATTGGGGTCAAGCACTAGCCACTATGGACTGTGCTGATTCCAATCGATGTTGTCTCGAAACTGCTACAAAAGCTGTGGATATTCTCCCATATTCTACAAACATTGACACACCCATCATTCCACTTATGATGATTGACCCGATTCCTATAGCTTGGTGTCCACCAGGAGAACCTAGTGTCTCTACCGCCCATGTTTCGGAAGAAGGTGTTCTTTCCATGGATGATGTTGAAATGACAGATGAACATGTACTCCTATATCTAGATGCCCAACCTTATCCGCCCAAATCAATTCCTCAAGAGATCAAGTCACCAGGACCGTTGACTCATGTCCAACTAACATCCAAAGTACCCAACACACAAGCATATAGGCCCAAATCCAAAGTGCATACATGGGATGTGTATCTAGACGAAGTCTGGGATACCATCGATGGCGATATAATACGTGAGACAACAATAACGTCCACTCAAAGACCACAAAAACCTCGGTTACAAAAAAATAAAATTATCGATACAAAATTAACCGAGCATCAAAAACAAATGCATGAGAAGCTTAAACAGCCAATAAAGCCCTTGTCTAAGGAGACAGAAACCAAACAATCAGATGAAGCTTCCACCTCAGGTAGTGACTCAACAAAGATGATTTCCAAAGTCCCCGACAACTTGGTGGAACCACCTTTTGATCTTGCATGGAACTTCAGAGATTTCACACTGGATGATGTTGTTATCTAGCTACCACAACCACACCGGAAACCTACACCAAGTTCTAACTCCTTTGAAGGACCTGTTAAGACAATTCCGCTAAACTTTAAAGATCTTGACGAGGAGATAGATCGAATAGTTCATGTTGGTGCACATCTGTCATCAGTCCAACTTTCTGATCTGGAAATTCTGCTTCGCAAATACAGGGATGTATTTGCATGGAATTATACAGAAATGAAAGGAATCCCACCTGAAATAGTGGTCCACAGAATTCCTTTAGAAGACAATGCTAAGCTTGTTAGGGCTAAACCTTATAGATCTAACCCTATCTATCGTGAGAGAATCGATGAGGATATTAAGAAATTGATAGATGTTGGCTTCATTTATGAAGTTCAACATACTGATTGGGTATCACCCATTGTGGTTGTACCCAAGAAAAACGGCAAGCTTTGTATCTGTGTCAATCTTAAAAACCTTAATGCGGTTACAAAGAAAGACCATTTTTCCTTGTCTTTAACAACCCAAATATTAGAGGAAATGGAAGGAGCTGAAGCTTTCAGCTTCTTGGATGGATTCAGCAGTTATTTCCTTGTTCAAATAGCCCCTGAAGATAAACATAAAACGGCCTTTGCCACAGAGAACGGGGTTTATACTTATAACGTTATGCCTTTTGGCTTATGCAACGCCCCTTCAACATTCCAGAGGGTCATGCAACTGGCCTTCCAAGACCTGTTACATCGGATTGTGGAGATTAATCTCGACGATCTGGGTGTACATTCCTCAGCAACTACACACCTTGACGCACTGGAGAAAATCTTCATTCGCTGTCGTAGATTCGGAATTTCACTAAACCCTGATAAATGCCAAATATGGGTCACCCATGGGGTCGTACTCGGGCATATAATTTCAAAGGATGGTATTTCTACCGATCCTCCTTCCAAAATCAAGGTTATAGTCGAAATGCCCTTACCTGCAATAGTGAAGGAGGTATATGTCTTCCTCGGTCATACAAATTATTATCGCATATTTATAATCGACTATGCCGGCAAGGCACGCCTCGTTTATTTAGTTGTGGTAGATCCTCGCTGGACCGAAGAACAAATTAAAGCCTTTGAGGAGTTGAAAACAACCCTTACCATGGCACCCATACTCCGCTCGCCAGATTATACGAAAGAGTTTCATGTGCATACTGACGCAAGTAAGTATGCCATTGGAGGTCTTCTTGCACAACCGGATGAGTATTGCAAAGACTTCCCAATACGTTTCTTGAGCAGGCAACTAGTGCCTGCTGAAGTAAACCATACAAACACCAAGAGAGAGGCATTGGCGATGATCTATGTTGTACAACAACTAAGACATTATTTGCTAGGCCAGACATTTGCATTCTACACCGACCATTAAGCCCTATTATATATTGTTGATAAATCTTGTAAAACGGGATGTATAGCTCGATGTCTGTTGATATTAATGAAATTTAATTTCCACGTAGTCGTTTGGAAAGGGACCCAACATTTCATGGCAGATTACTTTTCCCGGCTACCAAATGCTGAAAAAGCAACTGCACTAGTCAACGATGATATTCCTGATGCATGCTTTCAGATTGATGCTACACCCTTATGGGCTGAGGAGATCACTCAATTCCTAACGACAGGCAGACTCAAAGAAGGCATGAGTACGATGACGAAAAGAAATTTTTTGCTAAAACTAGCACCCTTTCAATTAATAGTAGGACAACTTTACAAAAGGGGTGTTGATGGTATCATTCGACGATGTGGTTATGAATCTGAGATACGACCAATCATATCTCAGGCTCATGAGGGCGTTGGCGGTGGCCACTTTTCAGCTGAAGCAACCGCAAAGATTATCCTTCGAGCAGGATTGTGGTGGCCATCTTTATTTAAGGACACGTTTGTTGTCATTAAAACGTGTGATGTTTGTCAACGAGCTAAGAAAAATACCAAAGCAGACTTCACACCACTGACCCCCATTATAGAAGACGAAGCCTTCCATAAGCGAGGAATTGACTTTGTTGGACCAATCAGTCCAGCAGTGTAACATACCCAAGCTCGTTACATCCTCATAGCCACAGATTATGCCAGTAAGTGGGTTGAGGCTCGAGCAACGAAGGACGCCAACGCAAAAATTGTCATGCGTTTCCTTTATGAAAACATTATTACACGTTTTGGCTGTCCCATAGAGCTAGTTAGTGATCGCGGCACGCATTTTTTAATGCTGTCATTGACAATTTACTACGCCATTACCTTGTCGTTCACAGAAAAAGTACACCACCGTACTATCCTAGATGTAATGGCCAGGCCGAATCAACTAACAAGACGATATGTAAGATTTTGACAGAGATAGTTGAAACAGTCGCTCTGATTGGGAAACAAAACCTTCGAACGTAACATCGCCAACAGACAATACATCATCTTGCAGTTTTTCGCATGCTGAGGGGTAGTGTCACGCGAGCATCCACCAAGCTCCCATTACACTATTGATTATACTATCAATAACATCACACAACTTGTTGTTTACATCCAGTTCATTTCCAACCTCCACACATCCATTTCCACACATCTCCATCCTTGTCCGACATCCTCACCTTTTTCGTTTTTCGAAATTTCTACCTTACAACACTTTACCTTCCATCCTTATTTTCCCAACATCTATCTTTCACAAACCCTCTCTTCCCACACCATACTTTGCTCCACACACATCTTCCAATCCCTTCTACACCGCAACTTTCACCTTCCATCTCAACCGACGCTCCTCTCTCAAATCTTGACTGATGCCAGTCCATCAAATCTCAACCGACGCCAGTCCATCAAATCTCAACCGATGCTAGTCCATCAACTCTCAACCGACGCCCCTTAACCTTGTCTGAAATCCCAACCGACACAGTTTTTCCAAAACCCTGTTCCTTCCATTTTTTCACCATGTCATCCAACCCCAGATCCAGTTCTGAAGACCCCAAGGCAAATAAGCTCGACATCCAACTATGCAAGTTAGATCTTACAGAGATGCAGACCTGGTACCAATAGGTAGACTCATTCTTCAAGACCATTGAGTTCTAGATCCCTGTCTTGACGGGATATCAAAGCCCGTACTCGGTACATATGGCGTATGCCAATTATAGTGCAATGGCAACTCATAGTTCCCCCTATAAGGAACTATGTTTATAACATATCTTTTGCGGGAGACGACTTGCAACCTTTTGGATTCCCTCGAGGACCAAATGCTATCACAAGGACACTCCTAAAGATAGAGCAGACAACATATTTCAAGTACATCGATCCCTTAGTGGATAAATGGAAAAATAAAGACGGGTACAAAGTTGAGGCGATCAATGATCAGCAACTGCAAGCGGCATGTGCATATCTCACTAGATGCACACAACGACCAAGGACAAAATTGTTGGTACCCATGTCCCTGTTTCACATGTTGGTAGATCCACAACTACATGCCCAGAACCTCTATGATTGGGCATAGTTTGCTTCGAACTGCCTTCATGAGTGCCTTAAGAACAAGTTGTCCCTAACCACAATGGGATATCTCATGACAGATATCACTCTCCAACAAGTACAAAATGGGCCAAAGCTTCACCAACACCTACTGATTGCGGACAAAGCATGGGACATTTCCATTGAGTCAAAAAAGTCCAAGCGTGCGCGCTCCCTTCACCGTCAGGACTCCAACCCAAAAGAGTCAACACCAGTATTCTTCCACTGGTATAGAAGCAAAAAAGCCCACAGCCAGACCCACAAGCAGTAGCATCCTCAGGAGCTCAAGAGGCTGATACCTCCAAGGCCCAATTGCCAGACACAAGGCAACAAAGAATGCAAAGGAAGCTTCAGGCTAGGAGGACATCACCAGTGGAAACAACGTCAGATGGTTCAGCTTCCGATGATGGAAGCTCAACCTCAGCCTCTCAACAACACTCATCACCCTCACACATCATCAACGGGGGTGATGGAGCAATGACATCTATAGCAGCACCAGATACGACAACATCA
>MU834473.1:0-46694 GCA_029204225.1 Diphasiastrum complanatum | reverse complement strand
CATCCTTCGGAAAAGGATTTTGCATTGGGCCACAAATGTCTGTATGTACAACATCTAACAATCCTCTAGCAGTATGTTGATGGCTTGATCTAAATGGTTTTCTAGCTTGTTTACCGACTAAATTGTACTGACAGATAGGTAACTCGACTTTATTATCAAGATAGTCTAGATCAAGAACAATAGATTGTTTAAACATTTGTTGTACAGAATCATGATTCAAATGACCAAATCTATAATGCCAAAGTAAACTTTTATTTGCTTGAATAAAAGTACTAAGCGCCTGACTAGAGGTAGAAAAGCAATGACTTAATCTATACAAGTATCCATGCCTCTTATCGAGTGCTAGGATCTTGCCTGTCCTATCGACTACTTTGCATTGATCACATTCAAATTCTACTTTATGTCCTAGGTCTGTAATTTTGCTTATAGAGAGCAGATTTGTAAACAGATTGGGTACATACATGACTTTAGAAAGTAGCTTAGACTGATCATTTGCAAAGCTCAATCTTATAGTACCTCAGCTTTAATAGCTTGAGTGTTATTGTCACCAAGGTGAACATACTTGTTGGTACTGTAGAGCGTATAGGACTCGAAACAACCAATAAGACTAGTCATATGCTGAGTGGCACCGAAATCTAGGAACCAAGAACTGTCGTTGGATGCTCCTTGATGGCTAGTCATGAAAGCATCATGTTCTGCTTCTTGAATGGGCCGAGGAGCTTCTGTAGTTGCATTCGCCACTTGATTTATTGTCCTTTACTATTGTTCTTTGTCGACAGTCTTGTATCTCGTGGTTGTTTCTTTTGTAGTATCTATAGAACAGCTTCTTCTTTGTCTGTGGGTTCAACTGCTCTTTATGCTGTGTTGGTTTCTGGTCTTGCATTGATTGCTTCGGGCCTTTCTTCTTCTTCTGTTTAGTCATGCCTCTGTTGATGTACAAGGCGTGAGAATCAGTCAAAAAATTAGTTGTTTCGTAGGCTTTGAGTGTCTTCCTGCAATAACATTGCAATGACTCTTGAAAGAGTCAGCTCTGGATGCATCATGATGATTATCACCTAGCTATCATATGAGTTTGGCAAGCTTGTAAGCAATTGCATTACTGTGTCTTGATCATATGACAGATCTAACAACGACCGTTTTCTTCAGCAATTTCTTGAACTGGTTGATGTGATTCTGTAGGGAATCACTATTTGGTATCTTGAGGGAGTAAAATTTCTTCCTAAGATGTAGCTTGGAAGCTATATTTCGCACTTCATATAATGTGCTCAAGATGTCCCAGACTTCCTTGGATGTTTGAGCTTCAGACACATGGCTGATCTGTGTGTTCGAAATGTTGAGGATGATCAGCACAAATGCTTTGCCATCCTTCAGCTTCCATCGGAGATTACTGCATCGTCGGCTTCGGGTATTTCCTCTGCACCTGTAACAACGTCATACAACTCCTTAGCCATTAACACGATTCTCATCTTAAATTTCAACATATGGTAATTGGCTCCATCAAGCTTATCCATGATAGGACTGGCTTTCCCTTGGGAATCCATAGTCTAGGCGATAGTAATAACTATCAGTGACTTAAGAATAAGAATCTGGCTTGGAAACGCTTGACTCGCGGTGTTTGAGCATGATTTTTTAGCGCTTTTTCCGGAGAGCTTCGGGTATCTGAATCGGAAAATTTATGGAGGAAATTGGGTTAGCGTGTTGATATCTTTATTATTACTGTTTTACAGAACAAGACAACAATCATTCTATCGACTAATAGAGTCTTGTTTTTGTGGAAGCCCTTCAGGCTATAGAAATAGCCTAAAATAAAATCACTTGAAGAATCAAATAGGTTCTGATATCTTTTGCTCTGATACCATGTTAGGGAAGCTGAAAGTTCCCTTGGTGCATGCACTGCTGGTTCACAATTATCTTACTCACTAACCGACTCCCTAGCACTTTCATTAATTGAGTCCTTAAAAAATGGAATGACCAACTACAAATCGAGCTTCTTTCCGCTCGACCTTGGTCTGAAACTATTGAAGGAACAATGTCCTCAAATGGAAGCAACAAAGGAGGAAATGAAACAGTATCCATTTCACTCCATAATCAGCTCACTGATGTATGCAATGTCACGCTCGACTCTAAACAATCGATGCCTTCTCACACTCACACCACTCACCCACTTCTAGTAGTGCGCAACTACTTTGACAATGACAGTAGCCACGATCTACCTCAGATGGTGCAACGACTCCACGCCATTTTTTTAAATATACCTGCATAGGTCTAAATTGTAAGAGAAGGTGGAAAAGATGATAAGGATGATAATTATAATCATTCAGAGATAGACACGGCTCTCACACATTAATTCCGTCCATCAGATTGATTGTCATAAATAAGCTCATAGCTGTTATAGAACGTAGTTAGCTTCGTGAGCACGCGGTTTCGCCCGCAATTGTTTTGTGCTCTATCTAACTTGTATTTTCATACATCAATCTAAATTGATTATCGCCTATTGTTTTTGCATTTAGATTTGTATCAATCTTGCATGCTTCACTATTTTTGTTTCTGTCTGACTCTTTTATTGATTTGTCTAATTGTTTGCTCTTTCCACTTCCGTGAAGTAAAAAAGTAGTCTTTTCTTTTCTCTCTTGTAACTTTTTTTGAGTGATCCTAATGCAATCAACTTTTTGAAAACATTAAACTCTACCATACAAGGTACTGTACACTATGCATGTGAAGTCTTCTTTGTGTATTTTCACCTTCTTTTGATTGCTCTTACTAGTAAAGATCAAGATTGTGACTCTAGCTCAATGAATTGGAGAAAAAATGATAATAGATCTAACTATGCAATGAATCACTCGAGGATTGAAAGCATCCATTTAAGGTTCTTTATTCTCTAATTTCAACAAAGAGTGCTTGGAAATGTCGAACCTTACAAAGTATTTGTGATTTACAATTTTGTGTTAAAAGGCCCAAGTTAGACATCCTACATGTATAAGTCCAACTTGTAGCACCAATTTTTAGCATATAATTAGAAAAACAATTTTGATGTTATAATGTTAAATTTAGACTTTCGAATTACTAAAGGTTTAGGCTAAGTTCAACTCAAGCTTGTAAGGTTTAAAATTTTCTCAAGTTAGACATTGTAACTTAGGATTTATTAGTCCCATAAGTAAAAGTGAAAATGGGCACCATTCTTTTTGCTATATGTAGGCCTCCTTTTGTAAAAAGGGACATCCCCAAAGGTGTGACCATTTTGGATCCTCAATCAATGCAGACTTACCACAATGCTAGGACTTAGGGGGTCCACATACATCTCCACTTAACCCAAGGCAAACTTTGGAAGGATGGGGACTTACCACAATGCTAGGACTTAGGGGGTCCACATACATCTCCACTTAACCCAAGACGAACTTTGGAAGGATGGGGATGGTGTCAAGTAACCTTTTGCTAGGTATAGGGTAGGCTTTAAGTGCGTGTGGAGCCCATCCAAGGGTTGGTTACGAGAACATTATTTCACTTTACCGAAAGAATTGGATGAGCCTTGGTTGCAACAAGTAGTGCTTAAGAAATTTGGCAAAGTATAGGAATGAAATCGACATAACTTTTTAAAAATCTATATCATAAAATATATGATGATTTTTAATATAAGCATACTTACCCTTTCATGAGTAATAATTACAATAAACTTATGCGAAATTTTTAAAAAATAATTTGAAAAGAGATTTTCTCAGCACTGGCAAAAGTCTAAAGGCTATGAAGCCTGTGAAGGAGTGAGAGCTAAATCTTATAATCTAAGTCTCATTCCAAAGTTTGCAATAAATGCAAATGATATTGAAGTGAGGGTTTGGGGGGAGAGAGAGAGAGAGAGAGAGAGAGAGAGAGAGAGAGAGAGTTTGGGAAAAAATCTCTTTGAGGTTTCTCTTAATTTTGTGCATTTTTTTTGAAGTTATCGATTTTCAAAATTTTTTGCCTTCGAGATATTGCATCTCAAATGTTTTGCCGGCAAAACATTAACTATTTACAATAGAAATTTATTCTATTGACTCAATAAACCTATGTAACCCAACTTTCATAAGGATCTACCTAGTTTACCAAACAAAAATTTCCTTTATGTGAAAATGACAAACCTAAAAATAAAAAGTTGTAGATGTTTTGAAAGTTAACTTCCTGTGAATTTTTCATGAAGTTCAGAAAGATGCAAATTTTTCATGAAATTCAGAAAGATGCAGATTCCATTCTAAAGAGATGCCGGTTTGTGAATACAGGAGAGAGAGACGATTAGAAGACTGGTGGAAAACTATAAATGATTGAAAGAGGAGGTAGTGGCACGGGAAGGTGGTAGTGCAGTAGAGCGGGCGAGGCGATGGATGCACAATTCTAACAAACTCTGTCAACGATCTCCGTGAATATGACCTGATCTGACGATCTCCTTGAATATGACCGGATCTCCTTGTGTGCTACCTGCATGAGGCTTGTTCCATAGAAGAAAAGGATATCACTACTTTAAGTGTGTAGCAGTTTGTTACTCGTCCGCAGATGCCGTATTTTTTCTTCGCACTCTGTCCTTCAGCTTCTGATAGTCTATTACACGAATTGCGCATTCACTCCCGTCGCAGAAATAGTCTAAACCATTCCATTGCAAATGCGAAGCCAATTTTCGCAAGTTTTGAAGCTTCAATGTGGCAATTTTCAAATAACAATTAGATTTGCTGTTATTTGATTTGAATAGACGCAATTTAAGCTGTATTTTGTTGAAATTGAATTCAGACAAATAGTGATGACCTGCAACTGGTGTTGGATGAAAGAATACACACTGCATTGCTTGCCGAGTCCCAACTTAGTTCTAGCAATTCATGGAAGAGAGAAAGGCTAAAGAAACAAAATATTAGCGATTATGATAAGGTTGTCAGTTACAAGTCGTTAGAATATCCATAAGATGGAGTCATTGGAGCTGATGCATAATCTGTAAAAGCGTGGCTTCCAACAACAAGCATGGTACAACTACACCCTTTCCTTCTTAGTATCTACCCTCACATGGATAAAGTCATCCAAAGGAAATTCATCAGAATAACGGATTTGGTGACAACATTCAAACAGGTAATATTTTCGAAATAGAAATACCACACGAAGATACAAAGAAATCATCAGGATTAGAGCTTTTTTGGCACCTATACATAAGACAATGTACATGATCAATAGGTAATGCTGACGACACTGTATAAGAAAGTACACTTTCTTTCAACCAAGTGACAGTGCGGTCGATATCAATATGTAGAAGAGAAATTAGACATCAACGTTGTATTCTTGTGACATTGATCCACTGTAAGAAGTGCTAAGCAAAAATTCTGGCTACATACGAGCAGCTAGAAAAACTGGAGATCCTAGTCTATGGAATAAGATAAACTTCATAGCAGATGTCAAATTTGACAAGGGAACATGCAAACTACTTTTCAATAATTACAATTTGAGTATCATTTTAAAAGCTGGTTAGTGGCTGCTGTTGTTACGTTTTCTCATGGTACATCAGATAGTTCTTCCAACTTTAATGTGTACAATTCTGTGAACGTGAGGTACTAAGACCATATTTTTGGATCATGTTGTTCAAATAGATTATATTCCGTTTCTTAACAGACTACCACCTCATCTCGTCTGGCTAAAATGACGGCTTGTGCTTCGCCTTTCTCGCCTCTTCCTGTGCTCTTATCTGGTAAACAAAGGCATTCTTCATGCCTGAAACATTGTACAAGGTGGTCATTGATCATGCCTGCTGCTTGCATTAAGGAATACACCACAGTCGGTCCAACAAATCGAAATCCTCTTTTGACTAAATCTTTACTGATTGCCTCAGACTTGGGAGACTTCACGGGAACTTGTTTGGGGAGGCGATATTTGTTTGCAGTTGGCTTGTGATTCACGAAACTCCACAAATAGCTACTGAATGATCCGAACTCACAAGCGACCTGAATGCATTCAACATAGTCATTTCATCTCAGCAAATTGCGTTGTTGATTCTGAACGAATTGTTATAAGTGTATTAAAAGCTTGATCAAGTACAAAAGCTGATAGAAAGTTCAAAGAAGTGGCCGTTGAGGGATTAGACGGAGGAGTCCCAAGCTAGTTGTGTGTGTCCGTGTGTCTGTGCAAAGTAGGCAAGTTTTGTTGCAAATAAAGATTGATAACAAACGGAATCACATTTTGTTTGAATTCTACTCTATCCTTTTAAAAGACAGAAATACGTTCGATGCCTATTTCAACATGCACACACCAGGTATAATTGGCGACTAGTCACTTGCTTCAAAATAGAAGTGCAAGACAATGCAGTAGAGATGGTTGTAACGATATAAAATCTGAAGCCTTCCAACAGTCAAAGATGCTACCAGAAAATATTTTCCCACTAGCGTCGTATTGCTGGTACATTTTAGTTTATGAATGACTTCCTTAGCTAAAAAAAGCCAATATCATGCGGACGGTGGTAGACGTGCTACATGCAATTACCAACAGATATTATAGGATATAATCAAGTGTAATTTAGCTTGTCAGCAAACACGCAAATTTTATTACAATCTTAAGATGAAGCAAGTGATAAACTGCAGAGTAAGAAAATACATGAAATGTTTATTCAAAAAAACGATATGTCAAAAATACTACAGATTTTAAACGCGATCTGAAATGTATTTGTTGGCCAATTTGAAGTACACATTTCCAGGTTTAAATCCACTGGAAATCAAATAAAGCTTTGCATTATGACATCCCAGAGTGCTGCTAGATGTGCCATAGCCTGTTTGCTTTGAGAACTTGTGAGCTGGTAACGCCAATAAGATCGCTTGAGATATATGTACATATTATGTACTTATAACTTAATTATGCCATATTGTACTGCTTTTCAAGGCAGAAGTTTAAACATTTTTGTTCACAAATGTCCTCAGGAGAAAAGAAAATCGCAAAAGAGAAAAAATGCTATTTGACAAGAGTAGTACAACTCTTTGGAGCAGTAATTAATCAATGAGTATTTACAAAAAAAAAATCCAAGCTGCTTTTTTATTTTTGATCACACCCGTTTTCCGTTCATTAATGAAACACTCATTCTTTAACTGCATTTATTTGATTGAGCATGACATGTTTAGCCATGGCAATAGAAGTATTGTACCTCCAGTATCTTTTTGGCATTGTTGACAGCACCACGAATTTTTGCCTCAGGTTGGGATAAATTGCTATCAGATGCCAAGGAAAGAATCTTTTTCTCGTTGAAGTTTGACACCACAGCAGGATCGAAACCAGAAAATGCAGCTCTGCAGTACGTTGGAGCAGTTTTGTAAATTATGTTAAGGAGTCAGATATACCAGGCAAGGGCAGCAGCCAAAGGATAAAAAATTCAACGGCGCCAACTGAAAAAACAGCAATTCTTAGCTGTGAACTGGTAAGAATATGTATCATCGTTTATTATTGAAGTTTGATGGAAGGAAGTTATGGAATGGAGCTCTCTATGACCAACAAGAATCAGAGCTCTTATATTTTTGTGCTACCTGAAGTGCTCACGCTTGCTCAAAATTGTGGGCCAGCTGAGTTCTGCTTGAGCTCCCACCAGAACCAGAAGTTCAAAAAGCATACTGCAGTAGAAATAACGTGTGTAAGTTATAAATCTCCTACCCAAGAAACTACTGCCTAATTCAGCCGTACCAAGAATCCACAATCACTGAGATGTGAAAATCATGCAGGCCTCATGGATACCGTGGTATGCTTCGGATAAGCAAAGGTCTTGCTATCATGTATCTATAAAAAAATGTATAGTAGCCACCCCTTTGAAGCTCTTAGCCGGTGCCATTTGTCAATAAACAAGCAACGTCAAAAGTTCAATGAATAACAAAAAACTGGAGGGCCCAAGTGTTAATGAGACTCACATTTGATCATAAACAGGAACTCCCCACTCCTCATCATGATAAGCAATATATGCTGGATCTGCAGAGTCATGTTCAAAGATAACTTCAGCATTCAATATCAACAATGAAATCCGCATTTGGTCACAATACGGATAAACAAATTGTGTGGTACACGTCCATGGGATGTACACAGGCTCATTGAAGTTTTCACCTCATTTTGGAAAACTGGAAGCTTGAATCCTTATTTGACATCCCTTTATATACATTAACTTTAATTAGGTAGATTTGATTACTAATAAGAAATTGTAACATCTGATATGTAATTTGAGAAAATAGAAAAGATTATTAAAAGAAGGAATGCTCTGTTATATAGATGCTCTCAAATTGAAGGCCAGTAAGTGTTAGGAGACATGGGATAACCCTCATCACATCACATGTGAACATCCTTAAAGATACACATGAATTCAAAGCATATCCATAGAATTAGACAATGATCAAGTTTTGTTCTCTCTCTCTCTCTCTCTGTCTCTCTCTCTCGCTCGCTCGCTCGCTCGCTCTCCTTGTGCTAAGACTAGCGAAACGAAAAAACACACATTCCACTAAAGCAGAGATGGTTTTTCAGGAAATGCTTCCATTCTACAAGAGATACTCTAGTGATATCTAAAGCTAGTGTTGGAGAAGAACGATAATGCAGCCCAAAGCTAATCCTTTGGACGAAAGATAGAGCAGCTTCAGCTCTGACTTACCACTTTGGGTAGTGATCCACCCACATCGCTTTTTTTCAACCACGGGAGGGGCAAAATCTGCCATGGTCATTCCTTCAGGCATGATCCTGCCACATTTTGGACTCCCTGGTTTACGTCCATATCCAGAAATTCTCAATCTTCTTTGGGCATGGAATTCCTGCTTGCTTGACTTCATGGCTGCTGCTAGGCTCCCGGGACTTGATGGCACTGGTGTGGATGGAGGCGTTATAGCGGATTTGGTCGCGCATTTGGGAGTCTTCTTGGTTGAGCTCAAAGAGAGGGGTCCTGGTGAAGATTTGGGGGTGCCAGGTGGAGTTTTTGCTGCGACAGGAGATATAAGAGCTTTTAGCTTCTTCGGAGCGATTTTTGGGCTCAGATCTACGGAGCTTTCGGGTGTCGTTGTGGCTAACTCGACGCTCTGTTTGGAGTGGCTCTTAGGATTTATGGATGCTTTAAGAAGAGGCTTCATGGGGAGCTTCGGAGGCACTTTGGGTTGAGTTTTCTGCAAAACAGGTCGGCATGGCACAGCTCCTCCGGATTTGCCTGTCTCGCTGTCTGAAGACATGGCAATCCTCTTCAAGCTACTCGTTTTGAGATCTCTCTCTCTCTCTCTAGAGTAGGAGAATGTGCAATTGGATCAATAGCTTGTCAAGAAATTTTCTGCCAATGCAGAGAACGATGGGAATCGTCTAATAAAACGTATTTACTCCAATTTCTTAATAATTTTCATCCAGTGGGTCTAGCATCTAGATCGCGTTTCTGGGATCTGCAAAAGCTTTTGCCTAGTTGACCGATGTTTGTATTACAACTTGTGATGCTTGAACAGGTAGCTCCTTTCCAATGCAACAGATATTTTATAACTGAAAGAGCAAGCGATTTAAATTTTATGATCGTCCCTACTGAAGCATCAAGACATGAGAGCTAAGAACATCTCCAGATTTGCACTCGTAGCATACACTCTGAGGAAACAAACTGATAGCGGCACAGTGCAGTCTTCAAATGCACAATGCACCCGTGACACAAGAGTCACATCCAAAGGACACAGCGAGCAAAAATGAGCAGATCTTCCTCACTTACTCAATGCAGATCTACAAAGATTCACAAATTAGTGTAGAGGACACATAAAAACAATGCTTTGCACTTCGAAGCCTCTGCAGCGTGTGCTTCGGCCTACTCCGTTCTCTCTAGGCCCAGGCAGGTGCTGTAGGCAGGTGAAAGAGCAGTTATGCTCTCTGAAGTACAAACAAAGATTAGGAAGATGGCAAGTTAAGTCCCTCGGGCCTCAGCAGTAGCTTGGGATCTAAGCTGTCAGAAGATGAGACGAGAAGCAGTAGAAAGCAGTAGGCAGATCATGCAAAGCGCAAGAATAACAAGACAAAACAAAGACGAGAGTGAGGACTCAGGAGAGAAGAGAGAGACAGAGAGACAGAAGAGAGGGCAGGGCGAGGTGGTTGCTTTTAAAGTAGGGGTCTTATTCCTTAGTTCACCGAGATTAGGCAGATAGACAGAGAATCGAGATTCGAGATTGTTACTTGCTTGGGAATTAAACAAATATTAGATTAACATGGATCCAGATTTCTTATTTTTAATTGCAATTTAGTGATGAAACAATTCGTTAATCTGCTTTCCCAACTCAAACAATGCGTAGATCGGCTTTCCCAAGTTGACAGTGGTCGGCGATTATCAAGGAGCTCTTCAAATTTTCATTGTCCTAAAACAGACTTGGGTCACCGGGATTAACACCTAAGCCAGATTAATCAAAATGATCATCTTAAAAAGGTAATAGCTAGTTAAACAGAGAAAACCCCAAATCTTTTTAACATATGTTTTAGTTTTAGGGGAGTTAGGTGAACACGCAGTTACACGATGCAGACACGTCTGTTTTTTATCACACACCTATATTATATTCTAACAAAAAGTATGGACTTTAGACATGTCAATGCTTAGGATGCTCATTGCTTAGAAGAGAAAAATTGGAATCCTAGGCATTTTTTTACTCCGTCAGAGCGTAGGTCACAAGTATGTGATACGTATTATTATCAAGTACACAGTACGGTAAATTCACGGGTCTCACTTAGGGGTTGATTCCTTGAACCTTGAGCCTTGAATTGTGAAGCCTGAAGGGACGGAAGAGGCCATCTAAAAAAAGCAGCCCCATCACTTCTGCCGGAACAGGTCTTTGACTTTAGAGGGCAGCCTTCCTTTTCCACGGCTTCCTTTCCCATGTTTTATTTTTTTCCACTTTCACATGAAAGTCCACAAAAATTCCGCCCGTTTTATTTATGGGGTATCTCAAGGATATTTTCATTAGTTCAGTAATACCTTGGTCTCACCATAATTTAATGGTTGCCTTCCACAATTTGAAACCAATTCCCTTACCTAAGCGCTGAGCAAGGTAGTCCCCAATTTTTCACCTAATTTTTTTTGTGGGCCACTCTTTTGTACTTTTGGTATGTAATCTTGTAAAACCTTCTTCTAATCTTGTAAACCCTTCTTATGGACTTTATTTGGCTCACAATTGACTTATGAAATTCGTTTAAGATTCATAATATACATGTCATGCTCCTCGTTGTGGTCATATTAAGCATAATCTAGATGAGTAGTGTGTAAAAGAATTGGAAGAAAAATAGATCAAAGGCAAAATAAGTGCAAAACCTTAGCACAATGAAGATTCATGTAAATTCTTGAGGATTTTATATCTTTGCATGATTTGACAATACGTAGCACAAAATTTCTCATGCCAATCGCTATAGTCATTAAGTGTGATATACATGTGTAGTGTGTAAAAGAATTTGGAAAAAATAGAGCAAAAGGCAAAATATGTGCAAAGCCTTAAGCACAATGAAGATTCATGTAAATTCTCGAGGATTTATTATCTTTGCATGATTTGACAATATGTATGCAACACACACTTGAGGTATTTATAACAAAAAAAACCTTAAAAAATAATTGATAAGACGTGTCTTTTATTAAACCCAGGAGTAGCGATGGGCATTAATAATGATTTTGGAAATACTATTTTCAATGCGATGTATGTCCATGCAATAAATACTCTAAACATATTTGACCATTTTGTCAATACATGCATGTTCACAAATAAATGCATCTTGGACTATTAATTCCATAGAGTAATAATTTTTAATGAGCGTATCTACACCACCACTGTTGTGGCAATGGTGGTGTCCCATATATCTAAGGGTGGAGAAATATACCACCATCTTGGAAAAATGGTAGTATCGCCCACCATCTCCACTAAATGGTTGTTGCACCTCCAATTGTAGTGGTGGTGCAGAATACACTCATCCATAATATTTTTGGGTATTTCATTATGAACAAGAAAAAAATTCTTGGTGATTGTGAAGTCCTCTATGAGATCTAATTCGACATGGATCCCAATTTCGTATCAAAGTGCTGAAGATCTAGACATGCAATTTACAACCCAACTGTAGAGCTAAGTATACGTTTTGCCACAAGCCTAGGACTTGTTCCATAATGACATCTTGAATCAGTCCCTTAGATTATCATCATCACTTTGCAGCGTGATTACTAAGCCCAAGGAGTGCTAGACGTTGTTGGGGTGCTTGTTGGCCCTGTTGGTCCTGAGGACCTTGTTGTTGCATTCTCCACTGATACTACCTTATTAAGGCATGTACCCTCGGGTTATAGATGCAAGCGGATGTATTGTGATTACTTGTGTTGTAGAAAACACAAAATCTCTATACCATTTGTCTACCTTGGGAGCCCTCGTTTGCAATGTGATTCTGTTGACACATCGAACACGAAACATTATCTCGTTTTGGAAATTGATCAATAGCAGGGGCTGGAAGACGTGTTCTACTTGAATTCCTATGCCAATTTATCACGGGATCTCAAAGCTTGGTCAACAGTAGTGACCCTTGAACGTTTGGGCTTCTATTCTTCATTTGAACCTTCATCTTCACCTTAGATGGCATCATCCATGACATCACGTAAGGTAGCATAGGATTTTGGCGGTCTAAGTTCATATCTAATCAATTTCGGAAGGCTAGCCATGAACCATATCAACACGGCCTAGTCTTGATAAACTAGAAAAAATAATCAACTATAGACTATTCTACTTGAAAATATATTTATTAACAAAATCCAAACCTATGTAGGTAAAATTTCTAAGATATGGTTTGCTCTACCTTTGAAGATATTGGGAAAAACTGAATTTGAGAATAGTGATGGACGTTCTCCTTGCTATCTATATGGTAGTAAATACAAATGGTGAGACAAGTCTGGGTTGTTTGCTGCCATCTCAAACTGCTTTTGGAGTCTTCGCAGTTAGGTATGGCTTGTTAATGGTCCTTGATTTCCAAGAAGCTCTAGATCTAGTTTTTTGATCTGATCTTAGTTGCATCCAAACAAGAGATCCTTCCTTAAGCTTTCAGCTTAGGAAGATACGTTGTTGGAAAAGCAACAACACTTTTTAACTTTGGAAATACAATACTCAAGAGTTGGGAATATGGCATCTATGAATGCGGAAGGTTGGGAGGATAGAAGTGGGGAATATGGATTGGGAAATGTAGAGTTGGGAAGTAACTTGGGATGCTTGTATTCGCGACTGTGCAGACAATTAATTAATCGTGTTCGCGAACTATTCGTTTCTAGACAGAAGTCCTCAACAACTAAAGTCCAAATTAATGGTTAAAGAACACAAATGGTTTTAGAACACGTTAGAAACTTATGTCAATGCCAATCAGGAAAACAAATCAAAGACTCAATTCTTCAGACAGGGACTGTCATCTCATATGTATACATACAGCTTTATTCAATGATTGTGCTAGACTGTACCAAAGAGAGTCGTTATTCGAGTGCCGAAAAGAAAGTATTCGTGACAGACGAATAAGATGGTTTTAAGACAATTCTTTAGAGCATGCTTTACGGATACACAACAAACAACTGTAATGCACTAGAGCGTCTATCTGATCAGAGAGTAATTCATGTAATGCGTTAGAGATTGTTAGCAGACTCAAGATCACTCACACTCAGCAGTGCGAAGAACAAAGATAAGAGAGAATAACTCACAGAACTCTATTCACTTCTTTAATCTCTTACATATGCATAAACTCTTCTCTCTCAATGATCGAGACTGAAGTGTGAGATCAATATATGTTCTAGGGGGCGAACAAACACACCTCTAAAACAACAGGTGTGTCGCTCCCGCGAAAGGGTCTAGTTAACAATTAGACTGAAAATACGTTCAATTATACCATGAAAGGTATACCTCTAATCGTTTCGTGTGGACGACCTAGTAAAGGTTATCCAAGGTAATGTCAAAAGGTCTTGTCCTTAATTACAAGGCAAGTACTTAGGAGATATATTCCCAAAAATGACTTTAGGCCTCTTCATGATTTATACTTAACCAGCTCATATCTTCATTTTCGAGTATATCATACCATATTTATGTTGATATTCAATTTTTAACAATAAGGTGGCATCACATATCCCCTTCCTCAAATGTGAAACGTCCTCGTGAACATAACATCTTCTTATTGAGGATTAGTCACGAAACATTCTGTTCTTCAGATTTTTGTTAAGTCGAAAAGATATTTCTTCATCAATTTCGTCCTTTAGATATTTCTTCCTCTTAGAGAATATGTGTCTTGCTGTTTCTTTAATTGAATAGGTTGTTTTGAGTTGATCTTTAAATTGTTGATGAAAACTGGAATCAACCTTCAAAACATCTTTAAACTTCAAAAATTCAGCATCTCATAGAAACATCAGCACAACAAAGACATGAGTGAATGTTTTATGAACGATTCAATTCTTCATATAATTTCTGAGCAAACTCCAAGTTTTGCTGAGCTTCGATCAACAGCAAGTCTTCTTTTGATTTTGTGTAGCGGCCAATTGGTAAGTTGCCGAATTCTTCTAACTTAACCGGGAACAATGTTCCATCTAACAGCTCCTGGGTTAACTTTGTATCTTCGTCTGAATCACTAGGAAGAGTGACTTCTTTATAGTAACGAGCTAAAAATCTAATAAAAGAGCTTTTAACATAAAGATTTTGAAGAAAAAATAATGTCTTTGCCACGAAAGTACCAAACTGCCAAAATGAATATGTACAGAACTGCTTGTAGTGAAATGACTTCCTTCTGTCTTGCAGATTGTGTCAAATTTTCACAAAATAATCTGCAAGATTTTGCTCCCAATCCACATAAAGACTGAATAACTCTGGATAAGCCATATTTACATCGATCAGAAGCCCGACATCGTCGAATTCGCCTAAATCCACAATTGCTTGAGGTTTGTACAGTTGAAATTGCGACTTTCGCTTCCAAAAATGTCGCTTATTATCTTTGGTCCGCAAAAATTGAAACTCTTTGATTTGCATATATTCTAGAGCATACATAGCCAAAGAGCCTATGTAAACTCTGCTGATCCGAAAGGCACGACCTGAAACTTACCCTAGATTATGCCCCAACAGAGACATCCTTTCTGCTCAATAGAGAGCTGGGCCCATAACCAGAGAAAGTCGTCCTTCTCCCAAGGTCGCTTCCAATCGTTGAAGGCGATGCCTACTGCGTCTGGTAGCATCACGTATTCCACACGCCATTGCAATTCAATATTAAATGCATGTGGACACCATTTCCAGAAGCGTTCAGCAAATACACGGAATCTGTCAGCACATACCTTCGACTAATTTCGCTGTGTTCACTTTGGCTGAGTAGATACAGTTGCCAAGTCCCGAGTTTGCAACTCAGCAGCCAGCTTCTGATCATCCAATGGTTGCTTGAGATCTGACAGCTCCTGTTCGAGCTTGTCAATCTTCGCGACTGCCTCCAAGAATTCAGGATGATCTGAGGCTCTAGAACAGGATGGCACAACTTGAAGTTGCTGTGTGATGTTATCAATGCGAAGCAGGGCTTGAAAATATTTGTCATGAGAATCGAACCCGCTGCAAGATGGGGTGGCTTCACTTGAGAGCTCCTTCAGCTCAGCCAACTCTTCCTCGACAAGTGCCTTCGCATCCTCGAGCGGTTGTAAGAACTCGACTCGAAAATTTTTGAGCATCTGGTCTTGGAGCTGGTTCAGCTTTGTGAGGTCGACTATGACTAACCCTGCATTAGTGCTCACAGAAAGAGCAGCTTCTGTCTTTATTCGCATCATTTGCTCCTCCTGCAAATATTTCTGGAGAGTGACATTATGTTGATTCGCAGCCAAGAGTTGTTGTTTCAAAGAATCATTTTGAGTCTGAAAATTATCAGACTTGGCCTGAATCACCTTATTTGTCTGCTTCAAAGAATCAACTTCCTTAATTAGAGTCTGAAGCTGTTTTTTGAGAGAACGATTTTGTTCAATCAACTTCATGTTGTCTGATTCGAGCAAATCGATCTTCTCGTAGGACTCCTTGAGAGAGTCTAGAGATTTCCTCTCTGAGTTGATAAGCTCCATGGTGAGTTGTCGGTGGTACTTATCCAACTCGTACACTTCAGCCACTAAATTCTTGGCTTTTTTGGTCATGGATCGAAACCACTGGGGCTGGTTGTCTGGTTCGTCTTCATCTTCAATAGGAGCCCCAGTATCGCCTTCTATAGTTGTTCGTCCTTTGTCTGATGTGTCGGACTGGGTTGCATCATCATCAGTTGTGGATGCAGTCTGCTGCTTCTGAGATGTGGAAGTAGATGCGAGCTTTGAAGAATCAGCAGCAGCAACAGCGCCATCCATTGCCCCAGTTGGAACTATATCTGGTTGGGATGGTGCAGCATCAATCTCCATAGCACTGAGAGCTGCCACTTCGACTGCTAGTGCAGCATCTGGTGCAACCGGAATAGAAATAGATAGGATGCTGGAAAGATCAATTGGCTTGGGAGCCAATATCCTTCCCGTCAGCATTGTTTTCTCCTGCTCGGTCAAAATGTCAAAATTGGCACACAGTCGAGAAACATGTGCTCCAACGCAAGAAAACTTCTGATGCTTAATCCATCGCAAAAAGCCCCTGTAGGTAATAACGCCAAAGCAAACTGGATTACCACCGAGTGCGTCCAATATGTTACCAAAATTTTGAACTGAAATTGTGGCATCCGCATCCATAAAAAATATTGCTTAGTTCGCGTATTTACAGAACAATTTAAATGTTGTGTCGCGGATCATTGAAATTTTGTACCCCTTCGTGGGTATGAAACAATTGCTCAAAAAGTGGGCTGCTTCATCCACTAAGTCTTTGTTCATTGAAACTAGTTTCCCATCCAATGGTAGTCCGAGGGTTGTGCAGAACAAGTCTTCAGTAATGGTGAAAAATTGGCCTCGCACATGAAATTTGAAGTCCACCTCAGAAATTGAGTGGATGGAGTTCACAAATTCCATGCTAACATCAGAGAGAATGATGGAGGGGTCCACTTTCAGATTACCCAACCTGCATTGATCCAAATAAGACTGGATGGATGCCAGGCGGATTCCTGCGCGTGCTTTCCAGATGATGGTAGAGCTAGAGCTTGATCCGGAAGCCATTGGTCGAATGTTTGACGATAGCTCCGTAGATCGCAATAGTTCGTAAAAGAGTGTGTTGATCGCAAAGAGAATGAGCGCAGGAAAGCATAAACTTGCAGGCCGAAAGTGTAAGGAAGAAAATGGAAAATAATTCAGATATGCAGTAGCGGTGTGGAAGGGATGATGACATGACATGGTGACATGACATCTATCACTTCCATTTATGGAGGACGTGCATGGCTCAGTGTTTGAAACTATAATTTGACAGATCGATCTTTTATGACGGAAGACCGTTTGTGAAAAAAACAAAAAAATTAATATATTTGTTTTGATATGTGAGCGTACACATGTGTGAAAAATGATGATCACGTGGCCATCATCTTTAATGGAGGAATACAGAAAGTAGGTCGAGAGATTCTCAAAAATATGCTAGAAATATTCTAGAAAGTTTCGCGAAACTTTCTCGCAGAATCCTAAAAAAAATGATACAGAAACCCTTCGAAAATTTCTCGAAAATTTTAGCAACATACTAGAAAATTTCTCGAAAAATTGGAGAAAATGCTAGAAAAGATTCTAGAAAAATTCTCGAAAACGATTTACGAAAATTTGATTAACAAATTTAGTTTCGCGAAAAATTCTCAAAAATACTTTAAAAATTATATTGAAAGATTGAGAGAAGTCAAGACCGGATAGATAAATAATAATATCAGAATATAGTGAATTTGTAGATGAAATCTCGAATAAATGTTCGTCTGGAAAATCATCATTAATAGGTTTATCAATTTTTCCCGTGCTGAGTCGTGAAAGATAATAAGCATTTGTATGATATTTTCCTTGACGAAACTCTACTTGATAAGTGAATTCCTGCAAAAATAGAACCCATCGAGAAATTCGTCCTGATAGATCTGGTTTATTTACAAGATACTTAAGAGCATAGTGATCAACATGAAAAATAAATACATATCCCAGCAAATAATGCCGAAATTTCTTAACTGTGAAAATCATGCCAAGTGCTTCCCTTTCTATAGCCGAATAATTCTTCTCTGATGCACTAAGCTATCGACTCGCATAGTAAATGGGATGATCTTTCTTCTGGTTGTCCTTCTGGCTTAGACAGACGCCAATAGCAAATGCAGAAACATCCACATAACTATGAAATAAAATAGCCCAGTTGGGTGGTCTCAAAATAGGAGCATTGATCAATCTTTGCTTAAGGTCTTCGAATGCTTTCTGCTTTTCATTCGTCCACAAGTATTCCACTTGTTTCTTCAGTAGATGTGTAAGAGAGGCAACAATAGATGCATGAATTTGAATAAATCTCCGATAATAGCCGACATGTCCTAAGAAAGCTCTTAGTTCACGTAAATTGGTTGGTATCTGGAGATTCTTTATAAGCTCGACTTTATCTTTGTCGACTTCTATTCCTCTGTTAGATATTCTGTGTCCAAGTAATATCCCTTCTTTCATACCGAAAAAACATTTCTATGGATGAAGAGATAAACAAGTATCTCGACACCGTTGCAATGTTAATTTCAGCTTCTACAGATGTGTCTTTACATCACTATATACACATAAATCATCAATAAATATTTCGAGAAAATTTTTTAGGAAGGCAACCAAAATTAACATCACGATTCGCTGAAAAGTCGCTAGAGCGTTACAAAGACCAAAGGGCATTTTGTTGTAGGCATAAGTGCCCCCAATCCGTAGTGAATGTGGTCTTTGAACGATCCTCCTTCCGCACTCCAACCTGATTATAACCAGAAAAATTGTCACAGAAACTGTAACGCTCCTGACCAGCAACCTGATCTAAGATGGAATTAGTGAAGGGCAGAGGATGATGGTCCTTCCTTGTGACAACATTGAGTTTGCAGAAATCTTGGCATATTCGTATTTTGCCAGTCTTCTTTGGGACGACAACAATGGGTGAAACCCATTCACTGCTTAAGACGGGATAGATTATACCTGCCTTAAGGTGTTTGTTGAGTTTGTCCTTAACCATGAGAGAGTATTTAGGATTGAGACGATATTGTCTTTGTCGAACAGGTACAACATCTTCCTTAAGATCAATATGGTGCTCTCCAAATTCTGCATGTATACCCTTCAAATCGTCAAGCGACCAGGCAAAAACATCTTGATACTCCTTCAATAGTTCAGTGAATTCCGCTAACTCTGATTCTCCAAGTGACTTTGAAACATACACAAATCTGCCAGGTGCAAGTTCAATTAGTTCAGTAGAATCTAGTAATATGATACCTTTTGTCATACTAGCCTTATTATGGCCATGAATTTCGCGCATGGTTGACTCCATAGATGTATTCTTGTTGTCAGTCTGGTTCTTGTTACCAAATTCATGTTCAGATTCGTCACTCAAATCATCAGACTCTTTCGAGTTCGTGTCTGCAACATTAATTTCTTCATACGAAACATCCGCTTCAGTGTTGCAGGCATCGAAGAATTCTTCTTCGTCAGCATTCTCATAACATTCGCAATATTGAACTTCAATGTTAGATGCATTAAAAAAAACATTTAAGGCATAAGAAGATTCCTCTGATGTAAAAGTGGTGTCAGACAAAGGCGTTTCACCTTCATATTTGTCCCGAATCCAGGTGATTATTTGTTCTGCTGGCTTACCACGATTATTGGTCTCACCAGTCTGAAATTAGCTCTCTGGATTTCCAATGAACACTTGCGTTTGATTGATAAAGCCAAGGTCGTCCAATAAGCACATAATAGGATGACAAACTGAGTGGTTTGATAACTATGAAATTCATTGTGAATGGCTTGGCTTGTATGTAAACAATGACATCCTTCAGTTCTCCAACAGGTTTTCGATGCGTCGAATCAGCTAACTTGATGTTTCGCTGTGTCGGTTGAATGTCAGTCAGCCCCAAAGCATGTGAGCTGTATCTTCTGTTATTATGTTCACGCTCGAACTAGAGTCAAATGGCACTTTTTCTATCAGGCATCCCGCAATGGTAATATCAATTTCAGGTGCACTGATATCACCTAAATCAATAAATAGAACACCAGCATCTGGCAAAGAAACTTTTTTCTTCTTTCTCGGGGCAAAAAGACCTTTCAGTTGCTTTCTATAATAAGTGTTATCTGCCAATAGCTGTTCAAAAGTAATATTCGGACGAAGTGATCCAATATCAGTCCCGATGTCATAGTCTTTCGTCTTCAATTTCGAGATTGGCTTATCGATAACAACACTAGACAATTTTGTCTTCGTGATTTCATCGTCTCCTTCCGCAAAAGTGATTTATCAAATTATTCTGGCAAAGAAACCAAGATTTAATATTCGGTTTAGAAAGAGATAATAGTTGAAACTCAAGATTTTGAAGAACTAGGTTCTACTCGTCTACACAAAGTAGAAGTTTGGAGAAAATTAGACAACAGGGTGAAATACTTGAGAAAAAATAAATTTTCAAATACTGATGTACAAATGATACAGAAAACAACCAGTGAATTTGTGGATGCAGTTTGAAGTGCATGGGGTGCAGATCATATAACACATTATATGGTAAGATTTTGATGTTACTATTATAGACAAATATGTGCAATCAATTTAGATACTTTTGGTAATGATTTATATATTGTTTTTATGACATGCAGCACATATTACGATATCATTCGACATTCTTTGCAAGAAATGGTGGAAGTCTTAGCATACGGTCATTGCAAGGAATGGAAAAATCTCATTGCAAGCAAGAGCGACATTTCATAAAAGTACACAACATGGTGGTACTAACACAAAGAGCAGCTATATATTGCAACTTTTCCAATGGTTTTACAGAAGAATCCAAATTCGTCAGAATACAAAGTCGATGGATTATAAATATTTTAAAAAGCATTTATACAAGCCAATAGGGTATAGACATACAGAAAAATTTTGTATATTAAATATAAAATATTACAAAGTCTGGTTCTCCAATATCTACTCTGCTTCCGACACTTTCTTTAATGAAAGTTGCAATCTAG
This sequence comes from Diphasiastrum complanatum, assembly GCA_029204225.1. Taxonomy (NCBI): domain Eukaryota; kingdom Viridiplantae; phylum Streptophyta; class Lycopodiopsida; order Lycopodiales; family Lycopodiaceae; genus Diphasiastrum; species Diphasiastrum complanatum. Next base: position 25,648 of record MU834473.1, on the reverse strand, counting down.
AATCATGCAATAGTTTCCTTCTTTCGTACGGATCCAAGAGCTCATAGTTTTCATGCTTACTCATATCAACATACGCAACATGCAATGCCAAACAAGATAATCTGAGCATGGAATTCACTAGTCCATATCCTAATATTTTAAGTACAATAGTTTTCTTAACAAAAATTATTTTATGCATCCTATTAAAATTATGTCCTCCAAGAAAATGAAAAAGTGCCTTGATTGCCATAACACTCATCTCATTATTCTTGAAGAACTTTAGATAATGCCCCAGTGCACGATCTTTTGAAAATTCTCCAACAGAAGATCTTTGCCCTCCTCGACGAATTGCAAAATCATCAAGGTAAATTGTTTCCTAAAAAAAAAAAATACAAAACAAACTCCAGTATAAACTCTGACATTATAGTAGTACAAGACAAGATACAAAACTTACGTATTCGGCTTTGTCTTTTTCTATTACTGTCTCACCATCAATATTATATCCACCTTTTGATGTCAATAAGGTTGGTGAATAGAATGTTAGTTTTGGAAAACCAAGCTGATGTTGAAATATGAGGAAGTCCTCTTCAAAAGAAAGATCATCTTCAAGAAAAAAAGATAGCAGACTGAAATCAAAATTAGACCTTTATAAAAAAAAAATTACAAGAAAAAAAATTCTGACAAACTCAAGGATTGAGTATCGGTTTCAAGCACGAAATAAAAAGTTAAATCACTCTAGAAAGCACTATGCGCTCGAGACCGATATCAAAGAACCGAGTATCGATTTTCAATGTGCATACAATACGCGCACTTGAAAGCGATATCCGAGATAACAATATCACTTTCAGACGCGAATGCACGAACAGAGAGTAAAACGTAGAAACAGTGTGCTTGACATCGATATCAGACGCATCGTGAAAATCTGTCCCAGAAATGATGTATTTATAAAAAAATTTCACATGTGTGGAAACAGATCGAAAAGACATGTGTCGCTGTTTGATTGATTGAGAATATTCTCTGTACTAATAATGATTGATGCGACAGTTGTCACGTGCGAAATGACATGTGTCATTGTCTTATTCGGCCAAATGTTCCTCATCAATATGTCATAATTAACTGTACAGATGGGCCAATGAAATGCTGCCACATGGCCACGATCGTTTTTTCACATGTGCAAATTTTTTTTTGATAAATATCCTTGAAAATTTTATTTTTTCTAGCAAATTTTCAGTTCCTTCTTTCCAATATCGCTCTCAAGCGCGTCCAGTTGTCATCTCCTCTCCGCCATCGCCCCCCGCACTCGAGATCAATATCTCATGTTGTTCGATCTTGCTTTTAAACCTGGAACTTGTTTCTGTGATTTCTGACATGTACACCTGCATTTGAAATCGATATTCAATTCTGGTATCAATTTTACGCGTATTTCTTGCGCAAATTTTTTTGGATCCTTAGTCCGCGCTTGGATCCAATATTCCAGTTCTAAGTTTTTTTTTTAGATTTTGTCTTTTATTTCTAATCATGATGGCTAGGACTAAATCCATTGCCCGTGCCAGAATGTATGTACAACCTTTCCATGCCCGTGTCCCTCTTGGAACTAAGGTCGACGACGTGGTAGGTCAAAAAAATTTAGTAATCAACTGAATTGTTGATTTCTAAAAGTCCCTTCGGTTGATCTGTTAGGAATTGTGAAAAATGCAAGAATTATGCTTGGTCAAGGCCAAATCTATGTATATAGGAAGATTACACATGTGTGGATCCTGTTCTCACATGTGAAATAAATGTACATATAGGTTGTACATTTGTTTTAATTCAAGTTCTAGTGGCTAAAAAGGACAAAATCTAGTTTTCTAATCATATGGCACATCAATCTATTGATTGCATGAGCCACACCATTAAAATAGGTGGCACATCCCATGTGTAGAGGACTGCTCACACGTGTGGAAAAAGCTGAAGTAGGCGAGTTTTGACTTCTAGAAGATTTCTAAGTAGTTCTCCATATAGTAGGAAAATGGACCAAAGTGCTCAAAATAGAAAGTTTGATCCAAGTGTCAATTTTGCATGATGATTCATCATATGACAAAGCATCCTCGTACGTGTGAGATCTTATGCATGATCAGTACCACGAGCTCCAAGAAATGTATATACAGAGGCATATTTGGTCATAATACAAAAAAAAACACCAATCTTGGTTTTGGAGGCAATTTCTTGTTAATCTCTCCATTTGTCTTCATTTGTTTTGGATGTTTTGAGTTTCTATCATATTGTACTTTGATTTCATGCTGGAGTCCGTACTCTGACAGGTTTATACACATGGGAAACCAGCAAGTACATTTACCTTCATTAATGATTGTTCTTGTTAGATTTTCATGCCTAGAATTGATCTAGATTGATCTAAATCTTGTGTAGATTGATAAATCAATTGTATCTAACATCCAATCCCTCTTGTGGATCATTTTAGGATCCATTCTTGGTCCTATTTTGCAGATTTCCACATGGTATTAGAGCCAAGTACAAGAGGATTTATTGATATTGATGGGGTTGATCCAAAACTAAGCCCAAATTAGCAAGTTTTTGGAAACTAGCTAATTTTGATGTGGCAAGTTGGATTTGATAGCTATACTCAAAAATTTTGGACCAGGACTTGTTGTGGGCTGTAGGAGTACATTCCACACGTGTGGGGTCGTACAAATCCGGTTTTGGTTGAGAAAATTCAAATTTATGTATATTTTGACTCACACACCCAAATTTAGAGATTTTTAGTGCAAATTCAAGTTTTTTCTATAGAAATTCTATTCCTATGATTAGTTCTTGGATTAGATCAGCCAAAAAATTAAATTTGAGGCTTGATTCAGGTGCATTAAATGATTTTCTTTGATTTTTTGAGTGCATGTTGAAGTTGAGAGAGAGATTGCCAAAAATCATAGATTAAGGAGTGATTTTGCAAGGCTGAGACTAGAATCTAAATTTCCCTCATTCTAGATTGGATCATGAGTGATAGGAATGTGTCTATAAGCTTTCAAATTGCTAGAAGACTTTAAGTTCAGATCTCTTAGAGAAACCATAAGTGTTTCTAGTGCTTTTTCACATTCAAAAATGGCATCTATGGGTGGTTTTTTGCTTGAAACTAGTGAAAGGCTCACATCCACTAATTATGCTATTTGGAAAGTTCAAATGGAGTCTTTGCTTGTACTCCATGATCTTTATGACATAGTACTTGAGGTGGAAGTAAAACCTCAAGGAGGTGTTGAATTGGTAAAGTACAAAAAGAGATGTAGAGTTGCATTACATTGCATAAAAATGAATGTAAGTAATGAACTTTTGAAGAAATCTCATCTTGTACGACATCCAAAGAGGCATGGGATTCACTAAAAGCAATTTAAGAATCCAAGAATACTTCAAGGATACTCATGCTTAGGAATCAAATCTTCAAAGCATGAAAGGAAGTAGTGAAAGTGCCCAAAATTATGTTCTTAGGATCAAATCTTTGAATAAGGAGTTGTCTTCTATAGATGATAAGATCAAAGATGATGAATTAGTTCAAATCATTTTGAATGGATTAGGAGATGATTATTTTAATCTTGTTCAAACCTTTGCTATTAAAGATTTACTTCCTAGTATTGAAAAACTTCAAAGTGTGCTTGTAAGTGAGGAAAGTAGAATACTTCATATCAAAAGTAGGATGAGTTCCTTATCTTTGAATGATGGTGATGAAAAAGCTAACTTTTCTTTGAAAGGCAAGAAAAAAAAGTTTCCATCCAAGAAGACTCAAGACATGGAGATGGAGAGCAAGGATGGATCATCAAGTTCTAAAGACAAGAGCAAGAAGGACAAGAAGAAGCTAAAGTGTTTCTTTTGCAGAAAAAAAGGGACATTTTGCATCCGAGTGCTACAAGAAGAAGACTGCCCAAGAGAAGGACAATCAAGGCAATCTTGTGCTTGAGGAGGTGGAGGAAGAATGCAATCTATCTTTGATGGTATCCTCACCACAAACATCTAATCAAGACACTTGGTGAATTGATAGTGGGGCACGCTCCCACATGACTCACCAAAAAGACTACTTTTCTAATCTACTTTCTTACAATAGTTCTAAGAGATTTATCTTCACTGCAAGTAATCAAGAATGTGAGATTGTAGGAGTTGGATCCATTCCTTTATGTCTAGTATCATCAAAAAAAGTAGACCTAGACAATGTTCTTTATGTACCTTCAATTACAAAGAACTTGTTGAGTGTAGGACAACTTATGGATAGTGAATTAAATGTACATTTCAAGCATGGAGCATGTTCTATCTTGAAAGATGAAAAATGTATTGCTAATGGTTTTAAGCAAGGGAGGTTATTCAAATTGGTTGCTAATGTGATGGTTGGAAGTGTGAACATGGCAAGGGAGGAGCTCACTCAAGTGGAATTGTGGCACAAAAGGTTAGGCCATCCTAACTTCAAAGCTATGGAGACCATGGTGACAAAAGAGCTAGCAAGTGGACTTCCCAAAACCATATCCAAGTGTGGCAAGCTTTGTGAAGCTTGTGGACTCTCCAAATCTCATAAGCTACCTTTCAAGAGATCTTTGACAAGATCTAGCTCTCCTCTTGACCTTATACACTTGGATGTTCATTCATTTTCACATGAATCTAATGGTGGAGCTCTTATGTATGTCACTTTTATTGATGATAGATCAAGATACTCTTGGGTTTATCTCTTGTCCAAGAAAAGTGAAGTTTTTGAGTCCTTTGTAAAGTTTAAAACTCTTGCAGAAAAGCAATTTAATACTAGCTTGAAAGTATTAATAAGTGATAATGGAGGGGAGTACATCTCCAATAGGATGAAAGAGTTTTGTGAAACCAATGGCATTAGGAGAGAGTTTACTTGCACATATACTCCACAACAAAATGGAGTAGCTGAGAGAAAGAATAGAACACTATGTGAGTGTGCTAAAGCCTTGAGATTAGATGCATCCCTTCCTATTTCATTTTGGGGAGAAGCTATTTTGTGTGCAAACTTTCTAGGCAATAGAATGACTAATAGTGCCATTAAAGGACTTACACCTTATGAAGTATTGTATGGCAAAAAGCCAAATCTTAGTGATTTGAAAGTTTTTGGATGTACTTGTTATGTACATATTCCTTTATAAACAAGGAAAAAGGAATATGCCATTTCATTCAAAGGCATCTTTGTTGGTTATAGTGAAAAAAGTAAAGCTTATAGGATATTTGATCCTATTACCAACCTCTCGTGCAAGACTCAACTTTCACATTTCCTTCATTGATCACTGCCTTACACGTAACTCAAGTCAACGTACTCCTTATGTCTCCTCATCATTGCTGGTCCAGAGAAAGCCTATAACAAGCTTTCCCTTCCACAACAAAGACTTGTCAACTTATTAGGTCCAAAGTTTGCCAGTCTCCTCGTCTGAGTATGGCTAGGTCACCTTGAATTTGCACCCGTTTTGATCAACTTTCATTCAAACTTTGCCCCAAGAGAGAGGTGTGTGTGATAGTTCCCCTCCACTTATAAAAATAGTTGATCGGACTGAGAGTAGAGTTCTCAGACAAAAAGCCTTTCCAACACTTTGCTTCCCATCTGCTAGGATTATGGCTTGATCCAACTTGTTGCCAATCTCTGAAGAAGATCCTAGTCTTTCTCCTTTGAGGAAAAACCCAACTGACATTGGATATCACTCATGCTCAGTGAGTTTCAGTTCCGAAGGTGGCCGTCCCAAATGAAGACCAACTGCTCCATAGAAGATTTCCCCTGAAATTGCCCTTTCCAACTTTTGACTTCCTGCTTGCATCTGGTGGGCGTTGTCACAAATGAAATTAACCCAAGAAACAGGCTAGCCATCCATCCTTTGCAAACATGGAGTCGTTTCGTTGCCGTTCACGTGCGAGAACTTGAACTGCAAATCCGCCCCACAGATTCTGTAGTCCTCTTTGCTTGATGGTATCAGCCTTCAAAAGAAAGGTTCCTTCTTGAGCCATCAGCTCCTTGTATCACAAGCAATTATGCAAACCAGGAAAAGCACGAGTACTAAGACTCACCACAAATACATACAAGCAAGACACTCAGGCAGGTTTGCTAACATGTAACAAAGACAAGGTTCCCCTTTGAGATAGTCCTGCCAAAAGACCTTTTCTTGGTCGTGCCCATACAGATCGATCACAAAATCAGCCCACAGAGAACACCTCTCCAACTATTCGTGCTTTCACCATTAAGCAGCACATTGCCTCAGTCACGCCCCACCACTTTTTGGTCGATAGCCCTTATAGCTAAACGATCAACAGCTATCCCGCACCGGCAGCTAACCACCCGTGCTTTACACCTGAATTCGAGCAGCATCTTTGTATCAATGGTTAACCCATACAGTTCGAATATGTCGCCCCGCACCTCACAAGGCACAGACCGTGCTTACAACAACCTAATGGCAGCACGCTGCCTCATCTGTCCTACGTATAGACAGCGCCAGGTCCAAACCGCGAGAACTGACCATGCTTACACCTCAAGAGCAACACCTTGACTCATCAAGTCCCCCGTTCTGCCGACCATTCCGACCGTGGACGCACCCATGCTTACACTGTGGGCAACACCTTGCACAACAGTCGTCTTGATGAATCCCAAACAGTGGCCATTTCCGTGAGATCTGCATAGCTGACCGGCTAGTCAGCTCTGATACCACATGTAGTGAATGCATCCCAAAGGGAGCCGAGAACCCTTCCCAGCCTTCAACTCTTGCCGTCCAAACCCTTGACATACAAGCAGCCAACTCGCCAACAACGATCAGACTTAACCAACTGGAAGTTCAGAAACCAACATTGAGATCCAATCTGGCGCCATGCCAGATGGGGGGTCTCGATGTGGGTGACTTCCCTCCGAGCCAGCCGCCCGACATACTTCAAACTTAACCAACTTGAAGCTCCGTTACAAATGAGTAAGATCCATTACAAGCAAGCGGTCTGACTTACATCAGACTTAACCAGCTGAAAGCTTTGTCATGAGCACTGGAAGCCAGCTGGCACCACACCAGACTGGACAACCATAAACATGTAACTTCCACCCAAGCAAGCCATCCAACTCAGCCGACAGGTTAGAGCCCGTTCCCCAAGAGCTTAACCCGTTCACGTTCATGCAAGGAACACTCAAAACCACAAGCCATGACAGATATGTAGACAACCAGTTCTTGGACCAAATGGTCCAACCACAGCATACCGCTGGTGCCATGGATCGAATGGTCCCGACGGCATACCGATGGCATCCCGGGATACGACCCTCAGCTATGTGCCAAATTAAAAAGTTTGAAGAGGCCTTACAACTGGTGCTTTTACTGAACACTGAAATCCAAAAGGTAATCAGAATCAGTCTGAGAAAAATCCCACTTTATTGATAAATCTGAGAAGGTTACATTTCAAGTGTGTGACCGACCCTAGTCTCCGGGGCGCTGGCATGCCAAGGCGAGTGCCAAGACAACATTCCAACAAGGGAGGCTGAGACTTGGTTGGAGCTCGCCCTGAGTCGCAACCTGCACTCCCCTATAGTATTGGTGGGATTCGCCACCTCCCCTCATACCAAGTACTCTACCCAGGCTGGTAAAGCATGTTTTCTCTCTCTAGAAAGTCATTTTCTCTCTCTAGAATTTATTGATCCCCAGGCTTTCTTTAATCATGCCTAGATCGTGTGACGTGATTGCACATCGATCTGAGCTCTCTGGACTTCGGTAGAATCGATCAAAGATTTTCAGCCATAGGAACTTGGCGCCGGCTGGATTCTGGTCATAGTGACGCCGAGAGCGGCGCCGGGAGCAGCAGGGGCGCTGCTGATGCCGGGGACAATACTGGCGCTGGAAGTAAGGCTTGTAAAGGTAACTTTACAACAGGTAGAGAACAAGTAGGAGCTAAAAATAGCTTTTTTCTCATTGTTTTTTAATCTCGAGGCATTGACCCTAAATAGGGTGGATCGATTGGATCTTTAGGCTAGATGTTAGGGTTAGGTTATGATGAATACATAGAAGCCCTAATATGCTCAGATCCGAGCTCTACATGTATAAATATGTGATGGGATTTCCATCCAATTATGAGCAAAATCGAGATTTTCCTTCTTGACTAGTTTGAGTCTATGATTTGATTGATGAATGCTATTGGCATACAATTTTTTGTGATGATTGAATGAGTTTGGAGTTACATGTACAATACACAGGCAGTAGCAGGCCATACTTTCATACGTGTGAAGAGTTTTGGAGCTAATTCATGGAGTTCAAGCCAAGATAAGCTAGGAATCAATGCTTCGATTAGTAATCTAGCTTCTAGATCTTGTTTGGATCTTAAGTAGGTGCTTTCTCCATCATTTCTAGGATCAAATCGGATTATTTTGCTGCATTTTTAACAAATAGATCTGAACACAATATGATGAAATTTCACCAACACCTAAGATTGAAACATGTAAAGAATTGAAAAAGATTATCTATGGTAGATATAGGGGCTTATGTTTTTTATATCAAGCATCTAGGTGTAGGATGTTGATAGGACCAAATCTGGCATAGATGGCAAATTACCATTTTCTACTTGTAATGCCACTATTTAGTCAAAATAGAGTAAGAGGCTAAACTCGTGCCAATTAGAGTGTAGACAAGTGTAATACTTTTGTTTGATGAAATTTAAGAGGTCCAATAGGATTTAGAGGTGGAGCCTTGAGGGATCCAATAGAATTTGAGGTTTTCTTGAAAATGGTCCAATAGAATCTAGAGGTGAATGGATCAATGGTCCAATAGGATTAAGAGGTGGCAAAAGTGTGGTCCAACCATGGTTAAGCATAGTGGTAGCTCGTGGATCTACTAGTATCATTGTACTTCTCATTTGGATCTAATTGATTTTGAGATTGAGTGGATTTTGTGAGTAATTGGTTTTCTAGCTTTCTCTCTCTACCCGAGAGCTCATGATGATTTTCTCTCTCTACCTGAGGAGAGCAGCTTGTTTTTACTTAGATTATTTTTGGAACACTTCCCACACGTGTGAGTGAGAGTTGGAAGTGATTGAATGCATGTAGTAGTGTGTTTTTGCCATAGAATCAAAGATAGATCTTGAATCTCAAACTAGTCTTGATCTTGGTGCATCTACACACCTTAGGAGATCACAAGTACATGTTGTGGACAGTCCACACGTGTGAATTTAACATGGTATCAGAGCCTACCTAAGGTTACCATGCATTTGGTCCATTTAAGTGAAAACTTTTCATCAATCTTGAGCTAGAAATTGTCAAGATCCATTTTCCTAGCTATCTTGTCTAATTTTGGACCAAAAGAGATCAATAGGGCATTGATTGGGTCTAACCTGGTACTGTACGGACTCAAGTGCTCAGACACGTGTGAGGAACATTTCAGATTGAGAGTTCTCTCTCATGCTTGATTCATTTATCTTGCTTCATAGCTTGTTATGAAGCTATTTTTGCCTAGTTTCTGATGCAATCAGTTTCATTCCATTTGGTTGAGCCAATCAGAAGTTATAAGCTTTTGAAGAGGGTTAGGTAGGTCACCTAGACCTGGGTGGACACATTTGGTTTGGTTAAGAGATTGCTTGTTAGATCTCTGTTCACAGTTGTATGGTTACCAATCTCATCTATAAGTGATCTAGACATTGTTTTGAGATCATAGCCAATTTGTTTCATGCAATATCATTGAATTTGAGTCAAATTTGGTGTTCTTGCTTGAGGATTGTTGATCCCAAGCTACCAATCACTCTTTATGTGCCTAAGCTTACTAAGAATGTCATTAGTGTTGGCCAATTGCTTGATAATGGCCTTCATGTAAAATTCAATGTTGATACTTGCACTATCAAGAAGTATGATAAGATATTTGCCTTAGGATCTAGACCCTAAACCCTAAACCGGCATCGCAACTAACCCGAACAAGATCATGATCATTCAAAATCTGTCCAAACCATGCACCATTCGTGAAGTTTATTCTTTCCCAGGCCATGCCAACTACTATCGATGCTTCTCAATTTCGCTAATAAAGCATGATACCTATAAAGTGGTTGTTGTTCCCAAATGGACTGATGAACAATGAGTCGCATTCATTCAGTTAAAGGAAGCCCTCACGAATGCACCTATCCTTCGGGCCTCTGATTATCCCAAAGAATTCCATGTGCATACTGATGCATCCAAGTATGCCATTCGAGTAGTGCTCACCCAACCGGGAGAATCCAAAAAGGATTATCCAATCCGATTTTTTAGTAGACAATTGATACCTGATGAAGTCAATTATACCACTACCAAGCGTGAAGCTTTGGCAATGGTGTATGTGGTTCAGAAGTTTCGTCATTATCTCATGGGAAATTATTTTGCTTTCTTCACTGATCATTAAGCACTCCTATATCTTATCAACAAGACTTGCACAACCGGTTATATTACTCGATGGATCCTATTACTGCGAGAATTTGAGTTTAGGATCGTGGTTCGAAAGGGGGTTCAACATTTTTTAGCAGATCATCTATCCCGAATCTCTAACTTACCCACTCATCCATATCCACTTTGGATAAGATCTATCTAATTTGCCACATCATCCATTGGTGGTTAGTGTTGACCTTCTAGATTCCTACAATCTAGGAGATAACTCCTACAATTTAGGAGATTTGACATTTGACTCAAATAAAATCTAAGTACAATGGATCTGAATATTACAAGTGTCATTTCACATGTGTGGACAGGACCTCGCACATGTGGATCCACATAGATGTCAAACAAATTGCTTTTACAATGTAAAAATTGCTAAAATCTAACATCTCTCTCTCTCTCTCTCTCTCTCTCTCTCTCTCTCTCTCTCTCTCTCTCTCTCTCTCTCTCTCTCTCTCTCTCTCTCTCTCTCTCTCTCTCTCTCTCTCTCTCTCTCTCTCTCTCTCTCTCTCTCTCTCTCTCTCTCTCTCTCTCTCTCTCTCTCTCTCCCTCCCCCTTATGGTTTGGTCACATCATCGTCTTCACGGTTCACTTGTAGCTTTGTTTGTGGGGGTTGGAATACAAGGCCCAAGGGGCATCTCAATGGAGCCCAAAATAATCTGGAAAAACAGCACCTTAAAAGGAAAGACCCTCTATAAATAACCATTTTTGTTAAATCAATGGCCCAAGTATGGCATCTTGTGTGTATAAGCCCATCTTGAAGACCCCATTAGTAATTAGTGATGTTAAACATCCTACAAGTGTATTTTTGTAGTGCCATTAGTTTACTAGGGGTAGAAAAATAGTTGTGTCAAGTTTCGAGGTTTAAATTTAGTCTTAAAAAGTTTTGTAAAAGTCAAAGTCAAGTTTCCAAAAGTAGACTTGCATTGTATATTGAGAGTTGAATTGTCATGTCCCATAAGAAAACGTATGGGAACCCACAAGTTACTCTAAGTAGTACCCCATTCCATGTAATTTTTCATCCATAATACAAGAGAACAAAGCTTTGTCATTTTGGGTCCAAATGTGCTCTACTTTGGTGTTTGGCTAATTTTAGCTTGACTTTGTGTTTCATGTTTTGTTTATAAGTTCTTGCTAACTTAGTCCCAAGTTTAGAATGTGTGTTTGCTTCTAAAGTTATTTAGTTAATGTTGCTAGGAGAGAGAGGGAAGGAGGGCGTGGAGCCCATGTTAGAGGAGAGAAAAGAGAGAAAAGAGAGCAAAGAGAGAGAGAGAGAGAGAGAGAGAGAGAGAGAGAGAGAGAGAGAGAGAGAGAGAGAGAGAGAGAGAGAGAGAGAGAGAGAGAGATTGAAAAGTGATGAGCTATTGTTTCTTTTGGATTTGCAAGTAGATAGTAGAGTTTTGTGGACAATTTGCAGGCAATAGACATCTCCAAGGCTCTTAGTTGGACCGAGCCCACTTCCCAAGGCTCTTAGTTGGACCAAGCCCATCTCCAAGGCTCTTAGTTGGACCGAGCCCACTTCCCATTACTACATGACCTTTGATGGAGATGGCAACTGTCTTCTTTCTTGTCAACATTGGCACTGTTACCGGTGAGCCAAATGTTTTTTACCGTAGCATTTTTTGTCCACTTAGTTGTCATTTTCTTATTTATGTTGTTGTAAATTATTTTTTAGTATTATTGGTTGATGCGCAAAATTTTTCTTGTAGTTTTTTTCATCTATTTTGTATGAGTTGAATACATGTAAGTGTGGGCATTATATTGAGCTTCTAATCCCCCACAAAATAGAGGTATAAAATAATCCACATTTAACTATCAAAAATTTGCTATTACAGGCCTTTCAGAAACAGGAGTAGTGCTAGGAAAAGCAAGCACACCAACCAGGTTTTTGAGATTCAAAGAGTTTTTCTGCCTCCCAAACTTAATATCTGACCTCGCCTATTTCAATACTGATCAAGCAGAGTTTTTTTTTCTATAAAATACCAAGGAGACAAATTCAAGTCATAAAATTTAAAAAAATAACAAAGAAAACTTCTCAAACCTGCTTGAACTTGCCCAACTATTGAAACTAAGAATCTAACCTCGCTTACCTAGTGTATTCCCAAAACTAGCACATTCCTAAGGAGAACTTGATATCTGACCTGCTGAGTTACACACTTAGTTCTCCAATTTTGATAAGCTTAAGTTGAATCGAGTGAACTCAGACTCATCAGCATCAGCTTAGAAAAGACATATTGTCCAAAAAGTATTTTGACCTTGCTTGGCTTCAATTTTCAAGATCTGGCTTCACTACTTTGAGATCTGAAATATTTGATATTGACTTTGCTATTCCTAAGTTTGTGAATTTAGACTGGCACGTGATCCCCCATTCTTGTAGTATTTATTCTACATTTTCAAAACCATTCCATAATCATAATTTTTGTTGAAAGTACAATGCAAAGCTCCTTTATTCTCAAAGATTTGGACAAAGTCTTGTTGTCTTTCAAACCCTCTACTTAATGTCGCCTTCTGTCTTTTCTTTTTCTTGTTCTTCTGATTCTAAAATTGTTTTCTTTCAACAAATCATTTTAGTTAATTTGCAATATTTTAATTTTCGATACGGTATTGTGACTTCCTTGACAAAGAAAAATACAAACACTTTCAAAATTTCTTGTGTTCTAGCTAAAATCATACACCTAACTTCACTATTGCTAAAGTGACCTAATTGATTGTGCTTAGCTAGGAAGTTCTCTCCTCTTTTTTTCTTTGATGATTCACTTGATCTTTGGACTCCTCCCCCTACATGCTCAATCCTCATCCTATGACAAAAAGATTTAATATTCTATTGTTGAAGAAACTTTGCTTCAATTGTTCCTTTACTACATGATGACCTTTGGATGCAAGTATGGGATGATTTGTCTTCTCCACTATCCCCTCTTTATCTTTCTATTGAAATTGATGTCTTCAAAAAAGGCATCATTACTACTAATAGTGATTATGGTACTACATGATGACCTTTGGATGCAAGTATGGGATGATTTGTCTTCTCCTCTATCCCCTCTTGATCTTTTTTTTTTTTTTTTTCAGTTTGATGTCTTCAAAAAAGACATCATTACTACTAATGGTAATTATGGTACTATGTGCTATGTTTCTAGGGTGATGGCTATTATATGGCAGGTCTAGACGACTAGGAACTAGTTTGTTTTGTTAATTTGTGCTATGGCTTTTTGTGCAAGTCATCAAGCTTTCTTGATAATTAATAGTTCACATATTAGTGTTACATATGGGAAGTGTGCTATTTACTCCATTTTTTACTTTTTGTATGAGAGATATTCCTATATTATTACATGATTGTAGTATGTACTTTAAGCCATTGATTGGGTATCTCCCAATGGCAAGCTTTCTTACCAAGACTAAGAGGTTTTGTGTTTGCTTAACTTTTGTACCCACTATGTCTATGCCAATATATAGAAAGTTTCAGTTGTCCATTGCAAAAAAAAAAAAAATCTAGGATGTTATTCAAGTTGCACATGGCCTTCATATCAAAAATAAGGGAAGTACCATCATCATAACTTTGGCACATAGATTGGCTTTATGTATTGGATAAAAAAAAATGTTTTTCACTTCTTACTAGTGATATACATGCCTTTTGAAGAAGGAACACACACACACACACACACACACACACACACACCTTTCTAGTATCTAAATGCTTCCAAGTCATTATTGGAATATAAGAATTGGTGGAATTTATTTTGAACAAAGTTTCTTTCTAATTAAACAAGTTGGGTAGGACTTGATAGTCTATGTGGTCCCCAATTGAGCCTTTCACTCCCAAGATAGTTATAAGATGTTGCTAATAGGACACCCATGTGGTAGTTGTTATCAAGTTGCAACTTGTGCATGTCTCAACTTCTTTCCTAACAAGAATGTGCATGTGCAAGTTATAACAACTAGTGTCCCTTCATGTTGGTTCTTGAATTGACACTTTCCATAAAATTTTATTGGTGAAATTTGTCATACTTAAGTAGGCAATAGAAATTGTTTGGAATCTTCAAGATAATATTCTCCAAGGTGATGGAAAAACTACTAAAATTGTTCAATGCTTATGAATTGGCACGTAAGCATCTTAATTAAGTAGGGACTAGCATTCATGTTTTATACAAAAATAATGAGTCATATCGATCTTAAATTTCATGCAAAGGGAGGCCTATGAAATATTAGATAATTTTTTCAACTAGAGGCTTGGTTGGTAGAGATGTCATCCTTGCACACTTCAATAGAACACCTGTTGACCAAATTGAAGGTGCTTTGTGATACATTGTAGTAGGCGCTCATGCTTAGTTGTCGAAAGTTTATGAAGGGGAGAGTGATAAGTGAAGGACTCATGTATCTTACCATTGAATAAGAGATTTTTTTTTTATTAATGGGTAGTTCCACAATAGAAACATATGTTTGTGCAAGGTTGAATCAAATATTTGATCTAAACTTTTGGTATCTATACGAATTATGTTAACACAAATATATATTTTTTCTATATATGTTAAACTTATCTAGCAAGTGGTTTAATTGTAGAGGTAGACAAATCATTAAATTTTGAAGCTATAATGCATTGGTTGGTGATAATCAATTGATAGATTTCTACACACAAATTTCTCGTGCACAATTTTTCATGTATTGTTGTTATATTTTGCACCGATGATGCTTTCCTCTCATGTAAAGCCATGCACATTTGTGGATACATCTAAATGACAATGCAAAACCAAAAATATATATGTATATAGTTCTTTGAATATGTAATTCCCATCACGAGCTTCCCATTGTAATAGATTCTCCAAAATTAAATATTTCTTCATGTTTGCACGGAAACTTGACAATCACATTCAATAAGATTTTAATCATAACAAAAAAATTAACAATCCAATATTATCATCAATCATATGATATTTGGCCATATGCATTAAGAGGGAATTTCCAAGTAATAAAGAAATCTTGATGGTGGCATTTCCTAAGTGGTGTACTATGTAGTATAATATATATATGTGGTTATATTGTCATGAACACACCCATGAATCTTAGTGAAATAAATCTATGTAGCTCTTTTTTTCTTGTTTCTAAATATGTGCTCCCCTATTTTGCCCATGCATATGATACTACAGAGTAACATAACATAAAGGCGATTTTCTTGGCAGAGCTTTTTTACAAAAGCGAGTAAACATCTATTGGGACCTCAGTGCACCATATATTAATAAGGTAAGAGTATATTTGAGAACATGATTTCATGGTTGACAAATGTTGCTAACTTCATAGACATTTGCCTCAACAATTGAAAAGAATTTGTATGTGAATCGTGGATACCCAACCCCTCCATCATCAGTAGGAGAGGTACAAACTTTCCACTTGACTAGGTGCCACACGAAGTGGATGAGGTGGCCCAGCTGCTGATGTATTCAGTGAGGTGTCACAACTCACTACTAATGTTGAAGGGGCCTTGGAGGCTATAAGTATATCCGTAGGGCTCTCACTAATGCATGCTTGAATTTGGTGATGTAGTTACATGCTGCTAGTGTGATCCCTCTCTTCTAAGTTTTATGGTCCATAACTTGGGGGATAGATCTAATTGATCTAGGTTTGATCGGGTTGGTTTGTCCACCATCTGATTCCTTTATTTCTTTTGTTCAATAGCCTAGTCTTGGATCTTTGGAGGACGACTTAGAAGTGCTGTCAGAGCCAAAGCTAGGTAGAATTGCTAGTTGAAAGTACTTCAAAGGAAGTCAAGAATTGTAGTGTGGATCTTCCAAAGTTGGGATTTTGATTCTTGGAGTTTGGGAGTATAAGTTGGAGCAAAAGCTTGGTGGGGTGATTCTTTTTTCTCTTCCCAAAATTATGGGTTTTTCGAGGGGATTTTGTTGCAAGATAAGTGCACTACCAAGTTTTGCAACAAGTTTGTAAAATCAGGCCCTTGAAAGGTGATTTTAGAAGGGATATCAATCCACTCTTTGACAAAGTTTTTTGCAAATTGCTTTTGAACATAAGGCAAAAATCTAAACACTTTAAAGGGGTTATAAGCCCTTCATTAAAGGCTTAAAGTTTTGCTTTTCAAAACGCAGAATTTGAGTGCCTTAAAGACAAGAAAACTAAAGTTCTTTAAAGATTATGAGAAATGGTGTTGGCTGTGAAGAATTGAAAAAGATTATCTATGTTAGATATAGGGGTCTTATGTTTTTTACATCAAGCATCTAGGTGTAGGATGTTGATAGGAATAAATTTGGCATAGATGGCAAATTATGCATTTCCACTTGTAATGCCACTATTGAGCCAAAATAGAGTAAGAGGCTAAACACTTGATAATTAGAGTGTAGACAAGTGTAAAGTTTTTGTTTGATGAATTCCAAGAGGTCCAATAGGATATAGAGGTGGAACCTTGTGAGGTCCAATAGGAAATTGAGGTGTGCTTGAATATAGTCCAATAGAATTAAGAGGTGCATAGATCAATGATCCAATAGGATCAAGAGGTGACAAAATGTGGTCCAATCATAGTTAAGCATAGTGGTAGCTCGTGGACCTACTAGTATCATTGTACTCCTCATTTTGAAATCAATTGATTTGGTGATTTCATGGATTTTGTGAGTTATTGGATTTCTAGCTTTCTCTCTCTACCCGAGAGCTCTTGATGCATTTTCTCTCTCTACTCGAGGAGAGCAGCTTGTTTTTACTTAGATTATTTTTTGAATACTTCCCACATGTGTGAGTGAGAGTTGGAAGTGATTGAATGCATGTAGTAGTGTGTTTTTGCCATAGGATTCAAGATTGATCTTGAATCTCAATCTAGTCTTGATCTTGGTGCATCTACACACCTTAGGAGATCACAAGTACATGTAGTGGACAGTCCACATGTGTGAAAATCAACATGGTATCAGAGCCTACCTAAGGTTACCATGCATTTTGATCCATCTAAGTGAAAAAATTTCATCAATCTTGAGCTAGAAGTTGTCAAGCCCATTTTCCTAGCTATCTTGTTCAATCTTGGATCAAAAGAGATCAAAAGGACATTGATTGGGTCTGACCTGGTACTGTACGGAATCAGGTGCTCAGACACGTGTGAGGAACATCCAATCTCAGTTTGGAAGTTCTCTCTCATGTTTGATCCATTTATCTTGCTTGATAGCTTGTTTTGAAGCTATTTTTGTCTAGTTTTTGTTGCAATCATTTCATTCCATTTGGTTGAGCCAATCAAAAGTTATAAGCTTTTGAAGAGGGTTAGGTAGGGCACCTAGACCTGGGTGGACACATTTGGTTTGGTCAAGAGATTGCTTGGTTGATCCAAAATCACAGTTGTATGCTTGCCAAACTCATCTATATGTGATCTAGGCACTATTTTGAGATCTTAGCCATTTTGTTTCATGCAATATCATTGTATTTGAGTCAAATTTGGTTTCTTAGTATATTTCACACGTGCTAAGAGTGTTGGATCCTAACTTTGCCTATACTCCATCATTTGATGTGAAATAGATCTTGTTTTAGAGAGATTTGTGTAGCTAGTGATAATCAATTCACAAATTGTTGTAAGATCTTTCATAGGAGGAGATAGTACTCAATTATTGGATCCTATTGAAAGTGTATAACAACATTTATTGTTCATCATTTGAGTTTTCTTCACTTCAAATGTCTTCAATGGGTTCATCCTTGCTGGAACCAAGTGAAAGATTGACCACTTCAAATTATTCAATTTGGAAAATGAGGATGGAGTCCATCTTGATCCTTCAAGACGTGATGGACATAGTTCTTGGCCTTGAAGAAGAACCACAAGTTCTTCAAGAGGTTCAAAAATACAAAAAGAGAGCTAGGATGGCTCTCCACTACATTAAGATGAATGTCTCTAATGAGATATTGAGGGAGATAGGTACTTGTACAACAGCCAAAGAAGCTTGGGATTGTCTCAAGACTATCTATGAGGCTAAGAATACCTCTAGGCTTCTCACTCTTAGGAATCAAATCTTTCAAAGTAGCCAAAAGAGTGATGAGAGTGCATCTAGTTATGTTTTGAGAGTAAAAGATATTCATAGAGAGCTTGCTTGTATTGGTGATTCCATCAATCAAAATGAGCTAGTTCAAGTCATTCTCAATGGCTTGAGAAGTGAATTTGATAATCTTGTCCAATCCTATGCCATTAAGGAGGAGCTACCAAGTTTGGAGGCTCTCCAAAGTGTGCTAATTTCAGAAGAATCAAGACAAGAGTATAAGCTCTTGAGGATGGACAAGCTTTCTCTCACTCATAATGATGGCAAAGCTCTCTTTGCCAAGGATAAGCACAAACAGAGGAGCAAGAACCAACATCAACAATCCTCAAGCAAGAACAAAGTCAAATCCAAAGACAAAGATGAGGAGGAAGATGATTCCTCTAATGCTTCATCATCCAAGCTCAAGAAGAAGAAGAAGATCAAGTGCTTTTATTGTGGCAAGAAAGGTCATTATGCCACCAATTGCTTCAAAAAGAAGAATCAACTCAAGCAAGCCAATATTACCAATGAGAAGGAAGACACTATTGCAAGTGATGGAGAGGGATCTCTTATGGTCTCTAGTTTCTCATCTACTCCTTTCAAGAAGGACGGCCTATGGTATATTGATAGTGGAGCCTCTTCACATATGTGTAGCTCCAAGGACTCTTTCTCTTCTATTGCACCTTATGATGGAGTGAAGAAATCAATATACACTGCAAATGATTTTGAATGTCCTATTGAAGGCATAGGGAACATTCCCTTGAAGCTTGCATCCTCTAAAGTTCTTTCTCTCTCTAGAGTTCTTTATGTACCTAAGCTTACCAAGAATCTTATTAGTGTTGGCCAATTGCTTGATAATGGCCTTGATGTAAAATTCAATGTTGATACTTGCACTATCAAGAAGAATGATGAGATACTTGCATTAGGATCTAGATTTGGTGGCATCTATAAACTAGATCCAAATGAGTATGTGAATGCTTGTAATGTTGCTCTTGTGAACAAGCTCTCTATGGAGGAATTTTGGCATAGGAGGTTGGGACATCCCAACTACAAATCCATGCTCTCTATGATCAAAGAATCCAAAGCTATTGGCTTGCCAAAGTCATTCTCCAAGAAGATCAAGCCTTGTGAGGCTTGTGCTATTGCTAAATCTCACAAAAAGCCATTTACAAGATCTTCTATCAAAAGCAAGCATCCTTTGGAGTTAATCCACTCGGATGTGCATTTCTCATCAACTACAAGCAAGGGAGGAGCCACTTGTTTTGTTACTTTCATTGATGATTACACAAGATTCACTTGGATATATCTTCTTGCTTCAAAATCTATGGTGTTTGATCATTTCCTTATTTTCAAAGCTTATGTAGAGAAGCAATTCTCATTCAAGATTAAAGCTCTTAGAAGTGATGGAGGTGGTGAATATATCTCCAATAAATTTCAAGACTTTTGTGAGCTTGAAGGCATTAAAAGAGAGTTTTCTTGTGCCTACTCTCCATCTCAAAATGGAGTGGCTGAAAGAAAGAATAGATCTCTATGTGAATGTGCAAAATCTATGAGAATTGAGGCATCTTTGCCCAAAGATTTTTGGGGAGAAGCCATTAATTGTGCAAATTATCTTTGCAATAGGCTCCCACATATAGCTCTTGGAGGAAAGTCACCATATGAAATCTTATTTTTGAAGAAGCCTAAGGTTGATCACCTTAGAGAATTTGGATGCTTATGCTTTGTCCATATTCCCTTGGAAACAAGGAAGAAGGAAGATCCTAGTGCATGCAAAGGGATCATGGTTGGATACTCATCCACCAAGAAGGCCTATAGAGTCTTTATACTCTCTACTTCTCAAGTTATTGAAAGTAGAGATGTTGTCTTTCATGAAGATCAACACTCATCATTTGAAGAGGCCGAGATCAAGAAATCTATGGATGCATCATCAATTATTGATTTTGAAGACAATCATGATGTGATGGGGTCGAGATTTGAAGAAGACTCTCCTCGGATTTTTTCACCAAGAAGATCCATGAGAGATAGATCCGAGCCTAAGAGGCTCTCATATGTTGACAAAGGCAAACAAGTGGATCTTGATTCCACTAATTATGTTTTTTATGTCTCTCATGAAGAGCCAAAGAATGTACAAGAGGCACTCAATACCAAGGAGTGGTATGATGCCATGAAGCAAGAGTATGATGCATTGATCACCAACAATACTTGGGAGCTTGTGGATCCTCCTTCCAACAAGCATGTGATTGGTTGCAAGTGGGTATTTCGGATCAAGTTCAATCATGATGGCACCATCAACAAGCATAAAGCAAGATTATGTGCCAAAGGATTTGCTCAAATCCATGGTCTTGATTATGAGGAGACCTTTGCACCCGTTGCAAAGATGGTGACAATAAGAATTCTTATTTCTCTTGCTTGTTTTTTCAAGTGGAAGGTGTTCCAATTAGATGTATCCAATGCTTTTCTAAATGGTTATCTTGAGGAGGAGATCTATATGGAACAACCTCAAGGATTCATCAAGGATGAGTCCAAAGTGTGCTTGCTCTTCAAAAGTCTTTATGGACTCAAGCAAGCACCAAGATCATGGTATTCAAGACTTAACTCTTTCCTTATCTCACTAGGATTTACTCTTAGTGACTATGATCCTTCCATGTATCTAAAGTTCGTTGATAGCAATATTGTCATTCTTCTAATTTATGTTGATGACATTATTCTTTGTGGAAGTTGTATCAAGCTAGTTGATGAAACCAAGCTAGCACTTGGATGTGAGTTTAAAATGCAAGATCTAGGAGAGATGCATTACATCCTAGGCCTAGAAATTGATTTTTATGAAAATCATGTCTTTATATGCCAATCTAGATATGCTCACTCTATGTTGAAAAAATTCCATATGGAAAATTCTAAGAGCATAGATACTCCAATGGAGCAAATTGTAAAAGATCTTAATAAAGGTGATGAAAGATCCTTTGAGGACATCACACTTTTTAGGAGTCTTGTAGGCTCCTTGATTTGGCTTACCATTACTAGGCCCGATCTTAGTTTTTGTGTGCACAAATTGAGTCAATTTATGCAAGAACCTAAGATCCATCATTGGGAGATGGCCAAGAGGATTTTAAGATATGTATCTTCATCTTGTGATTATGGTCTACTCTATAAAAGTGAAGATCTATCCATTATTGGCTACTCGGATTCGGACTTTGCAAGTGACAAAATGGATCGAAAGTCTATTAGTGCATATACTATCTTTCTTGGAGGCAATCTAATATCTTGTCTTTCCAAAAAGCAAGATACTATATCTCTCTCTTCATGTGAGGCCGAGTACAAAGCACTCACTACAACTACCAAAGAAGTGCTTTGGAATCAAGAGGTTATTAATGGAACTAAAGTGCATCAAGGAGGATGATCTACCAATGATCAAGTGTGATAACATCTCGGCCCAAGCTCTTGCCAATAATCCCATATTTCATGCAAGAAGCAAGCACATAGAAGTGGCAGACCATTTTGTGAGAGAAAAGCTTATTGGAAGAGAAATCTATTTGGAGCATGTCAACTCGTCCTCTTGTATTGCCGATCTACTCACCAAGCCTTTGAGCAAAAGTGCTTTCATCAAGCATAGATCTAATCTTGGAGTTATATCAAGATCAATGCTCAAATCTTCGTAGATAATCTTTTAGGAGGAGTGTGAAGAATTGAAAAAGATTATCTATGTTAGATATAGGGGTCTTATGTTTTTTACATCAAGCATCTAGGTGTAGGATGTTGATAGGAATAAATTTGGCATAGATGGCAAATTATGCATTTCCATTTGTAATGCCACTATTGAGCCAAAATAGAGTAAGAGGCTAAACACTTGCTAATTAGAGTGTAGACAAGTGTAAAGTTTTTGTTTGATGAATTCCAAGAGGTCCAATAGGATATAGAGGTGGAACCTTGTGAGGTCCATTAGGAAATTGAGGTGTGCTTGAATATAGTCCAATAGAATTAAGAGGTGCATAGATCAATGATCCAATAGGATCAAGAGGTGACAAAATGTGGTCCAATCATAGTTAAGCATAGTGGTAGCTCGTGGACCTACTAGTATCATTGTACTCCTCATTTTGAAATCGATTGATTTCGTGATTTCATGGATTTTGTGAGTTATTGGATTTCTAGCTTTCTCTCTCTACCCGAGAGCTCTTGATGCATTTTCTCTCTCTACCCGAGGAGAGCAGCTTGTTTTTACTTAGATTATTTGTTGAATACTTCCCACACGTGTGAGTGAGAGTTGGAAGTGATTGAATGCATGTAGTAGTGTGTTTTTGCCATAGGATTCAAGATTGATCTTGAATCTCAATCTAGTCTTGATCTTGGTGCATCTACACACCTTAGGAGATCACAAGTTCATGTAGTGGACAGTCCACATGTGTGAAAATCAACATTGGCTGTAATTTTCTCAAGTGAAAGCTGTATTAAAATTTGGTTGAGAGCTTACAAAGGTTGTAAGCTTGTTTAAATCCTCAAGAATAAGTATAACAACATAAATGTATCTGTTGGTGAATCTCTAAATTGAATTTAGCATCCTTATTTAGTAGTTTTATTAAAAGAACTATTAGGTGTAAGAAGACAAAGTAAGACTGAGAAGGCTGAGAGTTGCTTGCTAGGTTATAGTTCAGCTCTACAGGACATTTGCAAAACATTCATAAGAGTTGCAAAGTAAACCAAAAAAGGAATGTTAGAGCATGCTCAATCAGTTGCAAAGCTAGAAGAGACATGTCTAATAGTAGGGTTGCTTAAAATGTTGATGGATACCAAGCTTTAGATCCCTACAAAGTAAACTTGCAAATGACCCATTAGACCTGCATAAAGTCTTCTAAAAAGAGGAGGTAGTAGGGCAGAACTAGGTGTGCTGCAAGGGGGCTCATGAACCCAAGCTCTCTCTCTCTCTCTCTCTCTCCTCTCTCTCTCTCTCTCTCTCTCTCTCTCTCTCTCTCTCTCTCTCTCTCTCTCTCTCTCCTCTCTCTCTCTCTCTCTCTCTCTCTCTCTCTCTCTCTCTCTCTTGTTTCTGCTAGAGGCTGGAAACTCGAGGCTTGGAGATCGGAGTTCCACGGGAGGGATGATGGAGGGACACCGAAAAGGGGGGTGGGGGTATTGCCTAGTTTAGTTTTTTTTTTTTTCTGTGGTTGTTCATGAATTTGTTTTCTAAGTTCATTGGCTTCATTTTCTTACAAATAGTATAGAGAACATTTTTTTCAAAATTTGTAATAGGTTAAATGGTGCTTGTTTAAAAAAATGTTCTTTGCTTTGTTCTCAAGTTGTAGTTAATGCTGATTCAAGCACATTTATTCATGAAAAGGCATAGTTATAAACTCTATCAGCATGACAGTTATAAACTGTCATGCTGGGTAGCATCTGCTTCCAAAGTTGCTGCATAGCAGGGATGCGCATTCTTTGATTGATCCATGTAGCGCAGGCATCCCAAAGGGAAGCCGGGAACCACGACTTAGCTTCCCAGCCTTCAACTCTTGCCATCCAAACCCACTTGACATACAAGCAGCCAACTCGCCAACAAACGATCAGACTTAACCAACTTGAAGTTCCGAAAACCAACATTGAGATCCAACCTGGCGCCATGCCAGATCGGGGGTCCCGATGTGGGTGACTTCCCTCCAAGCAAGCCGCCCGACATACATCAAAACTTAAACCAACTCGAAGCTTCGTTACAAACGAGTAACATCCATTCCAAGCAAAGCGGTCTGACTTACATCAGATTTAACCAACTCAAAGCTTTGTCACGAGCGCTGGAAGCCAACCTGGCGCCACACGCCAGACTGGACAGCCATAAACAGGTAACATCCACCCAAGCAAGCCATCCAACTCAGCCGACAGGTTAGAGCCCGTTCCCAAAGAGCTTAACCCATTCTCGTTCATGCAAGGAACACTCAGAACCACAAGCCGCGACAGATATGGAAACAACCAGTTCCTGGACCAAATGGTCCCCGACAGCATACCGCTGGCGCCACCGGACCGAATGGTCCCCGACGGCAATACCGCTGGCGTCCGAGATGCGACCCTCAGCTATGTGCCAAGTTAAAAATTTTGAAAGCGGCCCTTACAACTGGCGCTTTTACCGAACACTAAAACCAGAAGGTAATCATGAGTCAGTTTGAGGAAAATCCCACTTATTGATAAATCTGAGAAGGTTTACATTTCAAGTGTGTGACCGGACCCTAGTCTCCGGGGCGCTAGCATGCAAGGCGAGAGCCATGACAACATTCCAGCAAGGAGGCTGAGACTTGGTTGGAGCTCGCCCTGAGTCGCAACCCGCACTCCCTATAGTATTGGTGTGATTCGCACCCACCCACCTCATACCAAGCACTCTACCCAAGCTGGTAAAGCACGTTTTTCTCTCTCTAGAATTTTCTCTTTCTAGAAAGTCATTTTCTCTCTCTAGATTTTATTGATCCCCAGGCTTCCTTTAATCATGCCTAGATCGTTGTGAGGTGATTGCACATCGATCTGAGCTCTATGGACTTCGCTAGAACCGATCAAAGATTTTCAGCCATAGGAACTTGGCGCCGGCTGGATTCTGGTCACAGTGCGCGTGGGAGCGGCGCCGGCGCCGTTGGCGCTGGGAGCAGCAGGGTCGTTGCTGGCGCCGGGGACATAGCTGGCCGCCGGGGACATAGCTGGCGCCGGAAGTTAAAGCTTGTAAGGTAGCTTTAACAACATCCACCACACCTTTATAAAATCTGATGTCCTCATCAGATGTCAGATTAAAGTAAAGGTGTCTCCCAATTAAAATAACTATACATTTTAAGCTACTTGGCGACTAGGTACTCAATTTACTGGCCACTTTTTATTAACATTGAAGCTGGCACACACAAGTCGGAGGCTCAGCTCTTTGTACTGAAAAATTACATAACTTGAAAATATATCTTTGTCTGGGAAAAGCGTAGATTGATATCGCTTTCGTAAAACCCAAGAACCTTATTAACTGGTGACAGAGGCCTTTCTTTGAAATGTTCGCCCCCTGTCGCTTCTGACTTTCGACTTTGGAACTCCTTTGAGCTCCTGATTTGTCCTTGATGCACTTTGTTTGAGCTCCCTGAGCTCCAGATTTGTTCAGTTCCGCACAGGTATCAAGGCTCCTGAGCCGAAGGATTTATCGTTTGATTGCCCACTTTATGGTCCACTCCGTGCCTTGTTGCTTCTGCACCTTGATTTCTCTCCTTGTCCAAGCCTGATCTTGATACTTTTCCATCTGGCTCTTAAGGTAGGCAAAATTGAGTACTCCGCAATGCACCTCTCACTTAGCTTGAAGTAGCTCTTTGAATCAGCCCAA